>JANFOE010002341.1:0-127559 GCA_025667525.1 Glebionis coronaria
TACCATTAAAATATTCGCTTCAATTCCTCCATGGTTCTATGTTTTTTTACCGTAACGTGGTACATATATGATACTAATAAAATTTAATGCATATTGTATACCCTGCTTCTTTGTGGGTTTGATATAACTGTTTTGGATATGCTAAATTAAGGGTGTTTAGGTTAACACAATAGGTTATACCAAGTCATTTTGTTGGTTAAGTGTGATCTCATGTTCGAAATTTTACTGTATCATTTAGTATAATTTGCATGACCGTTCATTAAATTAAGCACATGAGACAACACTAATCACATGATGCTAAGTTGCGAAGGCAATGAAAGTACAAAGCCAAAGTTATAACAACGTCTAGGCATCAAAACTGTTATTACCCATTATCCTTTAAAAATTGTGAAATGGGACTTCATAACTATAAAATGTTACGACAAGATACCAAAATAGGATGAATTTGCCTGTTATAGACCCAATTTCTAATGATTTATGAATCTATACTTTTTCGCTGCATAAGACCTTATGAGCAAAACGTGAATCAATGTGTAACATACAACTCTTAAGCGAACCAAAAGTCTAAATTCATAAACCTTCACAAATTTTCCTAACACACGCAAAATCCTAATCGCAAAACTATAATGTAATGATGATAAACCCCTAATGTATGAATTATATTATTAAACATTTATTGATTTTTATGATCCATTTGACAAGGGTTCAATTTACGTGTCGATCAGCTGCAAGAAGTTATGCGTGCGAAGTCCGTTTACCACGAATAACAATGTTGGTTAGAGACCGGGCATTTAAGATGTCAAATACATTAAAGGTGTGCCTAGAAGTGAGTAGGGCGTGATTGTAGCTGTAAAGTGTGTCTGGAGGCTTTGCAGACCTGCATCAATCCTCAAGTGAGTATTTGAAAATAGGTTACGTGAGTAAATGTTATATCATCCTAGCCATCCACACCAACTGGTGTGTACTTTCTCCAAACCTATTTTGTGTGTGTGATGCTTGCAGGATTGAAGAAATAGTGGGATCTTAAATTCAAAATACTACAAAGAGTGACTTTGGTTTCTTGCCAAAAAAAGCTGCAAGTTCAAAACAATACAAATAAATTGTGCGAGATATAGTGGGAACTTAAATTAGATTGATAAATAAAGAGCTTCTGATCTTAGATATGAAAAACAACAAGCAATCATTATGTATTACCAGTAAATACATTATGGTTTCCTTTTTCCAGTATGTTTCAGGTGGTCAGTTACTTGCACACGTCCATTTTCTAACTTTAAGTGATTAGTTATACAAATACATGTCGTGTGGGATTATAATATTAAAGGGGTTGTATGAGACGTCATATTAAGTATGTATGATATCTGAATTCAAAGAGCCGCTTGGAATCGCCTATATTTTTGTTTTAGCGTTTTGTTCTTGAAGGAATTTTGTCCTGCAAGATATCCTTCCAAGTATTCTCCACTAAGATAGTGGTTACAAAATGAATGGACTAATTATTAGAGGTTTCTTGATCATTTTGCCATTTTCTACCTACAGATTTGAATATTTGATGAAGTTATTTCTTACTCCGTAATATATTATTGATTCTTTGTAGTTCATAAAAAAGATCATGATGTTCATGGGGTTGTGCTGGAAACTTGCAGATAGCCTGACTGAATCAGCCATGGGAAGACTCAGTTTTGTGGTTGTTGGCGGTCTAGAATCAAAGAAAAGCATCACAAAAAACGATCTGAACACAATCAAGCTTGACCTGAACTCTGTTTCTACCAGGTAAAAAGATCATTCCTAACTTTTAACTAGGTTTTATCGTTATCTATTAAGTAGAATGTTGAAGATGTGAGACTATAACTTATGCTTTTGACATAAAGACGAGCATTTAGCTGATGTTGATAAATTTTGCTTTATGTCGTATTTCTTTTATCATGAAACATAGAGAACGTCCTTGGTATTAGGCACTAGAATGGACCTGTATTCAGTTAACACACAAAGACCAAAAGGTTATATCACTCGAGGTTAGCCCTCCAAAAAAAGTTAATTTACTTATCAGGTTTGTCATATGCTATGTGTCATTTATGCCTTTATTTTTTCTCCCTTGCAGCTCGAGGTTAGCAGTGAAATTTTCATCTATTTCACAGAGCGAGGTTCAAAACAGGCACCCAAATCACCCATAAACTGTCGAAAATGTAATGAAGATCTTAAAGAAGGTATTGTTTAAAAGTGGCAACTGTTAGGTCCGCTTTATAGGTTACAAGTGGACTATGTAATAAAGACAAATATTGGCTGTAATATCTACCTCAACAAATAGTGCAACCTTTCTTTAATATCCGGTGACCATATTTGATATGTGCACTATAAATAAAATTGGTTTGATGCACGATCGTGGCGAAGAAATCGGTGATACAAGTGGTTGGCGAAGCATGTAGTGAAGATGGAACTGAGACTACTCCCACTGATATGGCACAACATGATGACCTGTATGTGACATAATCCTTTGAATATGTCGGTAATGTTAATGACCCGTTACACACGTAAATAATAACATAATTCTATTTTAAACCCACATACTTTGATTTGATATTATCTTATTTTTCTCCAGTTTATTTGAACACACCAAATATGTAATTTTGAAGGTGAACCGAATTCTGTTGAGTATCTTTTCGATTTAGCGGCTTTGTTCTTTACTTGATTTTGGAAGAAATCGCCTTTTGTTTATTTGTGCATAGTTGAATCAGCAAGGGGGTTTATGCCTTTTGAATTGAAAAGATTGAACAAGGGATTTTGATCGTTTAATGAAGTACCTTCTCTTTTGCGTTATTAAAAATGATACGTTATTAATTCTTCCTGTTTGCCCAAGAACGATCCCCATCTTTCTTAATGTTGTTATCTTGGTCTAAGCCAAACTTCCTTCAACTCTTAAGGAAACACCTTGGCATGTGACTATTGTTGAACCTTAACCAGTAAATTAGATTATAAAGTTCATCTCCATGTATGGATAACGTAGTTTAAAGTAATGTGTTGAAACCCGGGTTTTAAATCGACTTAGTCGAGTCACATGGTCTGGGTCGACCCGGGTCAACTGTGTTTTAAAAAATATTTTTTTATATTTTTAATAATTAATAAAAATTATACATGAAAATCATAAAAATTCTCGTATATTAAAGATATAAATTGTTTACCAACCAATATAATATGTAAAAATAAAATTCCATCGTAAATACGTAAAATTTACTTATTTTTTTTTTAAAAACACACGAAAAATCGAAACCCGGCCGGGTCTTGAGAACTGGGTTGACCCGGGTAACCTCAAACCCGACGGGTCGAGCCGAGTTTCGAAAATATGAAACCCGGGTTAATATGACCCGTTTTTTTGACGGAACCGGATCAACCGGTTGACCCGGGTTTCAAAACATTGGTAAAATGTCAAAGACAAGAACATAAATATTGATAGGTAAAGAATACGTATGGAATATATTAATGTAAGTTTTTGTTTTTTTTATCTACTACAACGAAACTTTATTAAATTAATACACTTTTAAAACATCTAGATATACGGTGGCTGAAAGTGTGACTACGGACGCTTCACGGTAACACACAAATGGTACCATGCGAATAGAAATTAATTTTTGTGGCTTTTATATATCTACGATTTTGATTCAAGAGTGTTATAGATAAACAATATTTTTAATTCTCTTCCGCATAAACTCCATTTTTACACATTGGATGTAAAAAAGGAAGAGTTTTTTCCTAAAAATTACAATAAAATAAAAAAACACTTTTTATGTTTCTTTTAATAAAAACGAGTCTCACTACCAACACATATAAGGAATACACAAATATACTTTAAGAAAATATTTACAAACTAAACACGACGTAGATTTATGTACATTCATAAAGTAACATGACACCAAACATCATAGATAGATGTACCAATAACTAATAATATCAAATGATACTTTACGTATAATTTAAAAATATAAATACAAACCAATATCAGTACAATGAAAGATTCACATGAAACAAAAACACATCCGTTAGGTGAGCTAAGGCTTAATCATATCAAAAATTAGTTTCTTTTAAGTTTTCTTTTAACAAAAACGCGTCTCAATGCAAACATATATAATTAATACACAAACGTACCTTTAGCAGAGACTTACGAAGCGAACCCGCCCATTAGGCGGGTTACGCAACTAGTATATATATATATATATATATATATATATATATATATATATATATATATATATATATATATATATATATATATATATATATATATATATATATATATATATATATATATATATATATATATATATATATATATATATATATATATATATACATACATACATACATATATATACATACATAGAGGAGTGTTATTGTGGTGGCCGATTTTAAAATAGAAACAATAAGAACCATTATGGACCATTAGATGCATAAATTATTGTAACACCCCCAAATTTATACAACTCAGTACAGCGGAAGACTAGTTGGTGTTATGGGATAGCACATTACTCACATCATAGACAACGCTTAAAAGTCGCGTCGTTTATTAATAAAGCATTTCCATTCAAAAATATCAAAGTTACATAGGTCCCAAGTCATATTATTTCATACAAAGTTTTACAAAGTATTTGAATGGAATTTATTGTTTAAGTGCGGGCCATGAATTCTTGTTGTATTCCCGAGAATTACCTTCAAGTACCTGAGACAAAACATGTTAAAAGAAAAGGTCAGCGATAACGCCGAGTGAATTCATAGAGTTTAATAAAATCCATCAATATAACATCGGTATAAAATTATTACCGAAAATCATTTTGTACAAATCATTGTAATAGGCCATAAAATAGCCATAATCATTTTATACAAATCTTTATCAAATCATAATATAGGCATTTTCCTTAAAAACCATTATACGAATCATTGTCGTTAAAAACACCATACGTTTTGCAACGTTGTATAGATTAAATAAAAACCGTTATGTGAATATGGTTATATAAAACCAAAACACGAACATAATATCAATAGTATGACCCCGTATTGCTAGTCAGGCAATACATCGTAATTTGGTGCGTCTAGTAGTATTTCGTTAGTTGGATTATTATAAGCCGCATGACATTGTTACCTTACTACAACAAACAACGGGTAGCTAACCCGATACTCAATTTTCCCATCTAAATTAGCGTGTCGTCACAAAGGTCACGCTATGGAAATCTTCTCATACATAAATTCGCTTACTAATCAATGTGGCACGACGGGGATCAACCGTCAAGGCGCGAACTGGGGTGATCGTCCCCAAATAGTACTATTATATGCATAAGCGTCTACCAAATCCCGGTAGTTCACAATTCATGCTAATGGGACTTTTAGTGACATAACCTAACTTTAATAATACATTTTATTTCATCTATCGGGTCCTTTAATCATTTATCGGGTCATACAATCGGGTCATACAATCATTCGGGTCCAAATCAATAAACAAACAATCGGGACAAATGGTGTCCTATTTTATAAAAACTAACATGTTACTCCCTCACGGGTTTATAAAACATTTCATAAAAACATTTAAAAGAGTGCGAGGCTATGAACTCACGTTGATGTGGGAAGGCGGGTTATCAGCAATTCGGACGTACGGTACGTGCTTCAATCACGGAAACCTAGACAAATAATACTCGTCTTAGACTCTTGTCCAATGACTTTATAAAAATAACAATTATGTATACATATGATGATTTTATATATATGATGATCCAATGGGTTTACATGTTCTCTTTTACTTATTTTAGTGTTTACGTATTGGTATCTTCTTACTAGTTTACTAGTTTTACCTATTTACGTGTTTTAAATCCAATAAACTTATTATAAGTTCTTTAACTTGTATTAATCTATGTTATACTTATATTATCAGTATATACACTTTACAAGTTGGGCCTAAATGGGTTAAGCCCAATAAATAAGTTTATAAGTGTTTTAGTCCATTTTGTTGTTTTATTAGTCCAATAACGTTAATTTAGCCCGTTAATGTCCGTATGTTATATAGTTCGGGTTTTATCGGTTTTTACTTGTTATACATGTTTATATATCAGTATATAAGTTTTATAAAGTTCACATTAGACGGGTTCAACCATCTAAGTTTTATTTAACAAAAACGTTAATTTTACGGTAATAGCCGAAAAAGTCGTAAAAATCATGTTTATAGTTTTATAACTTATAAAACTTAACAAGTTACCATTTTTATAAAATGTCCACTTATTTACCATTGTACATATATATATATAAATGTATTATATAAGTTAGTGGGTTTTTAATTTACATTTTATACTATTTTTATTTGAGTGCTTATATAATACTATTATACTTTAATTTCCAAAATCTGATTTTTACTTTCATCTTCACCAAAACTGCCATATCTAGAGTTCTATATAGAGATAGAAGCTTAAACTTTTATGACATAAACTACATGATATGTGCTCCATTTAACTCTTCTATAGATACTGTTGAATCATCTTCTAAGTATTTTCTAAAAATCGTCCAAAACAGTGAACTCAGATTTGTACTTTAAACTTGTTTTGATCATATCTCACTCATTACAATGATTCCATTGCATGGCCAACACTCACATGTGTACAAGACCCATAGCTTACTGTATATCAATTTATTCAAGTCATTTTACCAGTTTACCATATGATTCTTTACTGTTTTATACAGCCATCTAAATTAAGCAAGATTTTAACCTTGTTTCTTATAGTTTTTCATCTTTTTAAGCATGTTTATCAACACCAAATCCCCACACAATAGTTTTAATCATCATTCATCATAATATACATATACATAAGTGAAAGAAATACAAGATTACATAATCAAAAATAACAAGAGGATGAGGAGGACAATCTTTATACCACCAAGTTGATGTAGGTTGTGATTTGGACATGGATTTTAATGGAGAAACTTGTGAATAACCAAGACCATCTTCAAGACCACCAATCTTCATAAACTCCTTGTCGAAAATCAGCCCCAAGACTCCATGTAAACTCCTCCTTGGATGTTAAAACTTGCATCAATCTTCCTCTTTTTGAATGGAGATTAACATATGTAAGTTATAACATATGTTTGTGGTTAAAAATTGTATGAATGGGGTGTTCTTGGTTGGATATAGGACAGCAATCTAGAGAGAGAGAGGATAGTTTGGAGTAGTTTGCATGTATGAATGGTGGAAATGAGAAAACTAGTGGTTTTGCTAGTTTTTGGTGGGTAGAAATAAGCTTACTTGTTAAGCTAAGTTACAAGTGTAAGCTACTTGGTAAAAACTTACCACCAAATTGGTGTGGTGGAGCTTTGTAGCCGGTTATGAGTGGGGGTGGGGCAAGTGTCCCACTTGTCTCATCCCCATTAAATTACGGGTACTCCTCGATTCTAGTTTCCTCGATTTGCGTGCCCTCGGGTCGTTTTACGAAAAACGTTTTTATAAATTATGAATCAACGACACAAAACAAATCTAATAAAAATTGTTTCATCAAAAACGGAGTTCAAAAACGTAAATACGTAATCCTAAGGTTTCCGGTTTAGTCATAAAGGACGTTAAAATAAAATCGTAAGTCCTAATCTCTTCTCGTAAATTTGTGAGTTTATGAACTAACACAAATTTAAAACTCCAAAATAATATTCACGGATAAATTTATTTTCTGAAATGTCGGACTGTCACCAAAAACGGTGTATGTAAACGTAAGCACGTAACGTTGAATCCTCCGGTTTAGACGTAGTCGATGCTACTTCAAGACGTAAATCCAAATTTCTTCCCAAAAATAAGTGAGTTCATAATATAACATTAAAATAATATTTTCAAATAGATATTGAGAATAAAATATCAACCATAAATTGACAGATTGTCACAGCATTTACCCCTAAACAGGATCTTTGTCCTCAAAGATCATCTTACTACTCGCTTCTTATAGAGTTAAAGCCATGTGGGTATTTCCTCCACATTCGGTCTTTTCTCACAAGTGTAATTCATTACAATACGCGAGTTTCATCAAACGTAACTACGGGAATAAGATCAGGCTTAATGTTGACTTACTTTCTCTATCCATGATATTCACGGGTTTTTGATGAATGCAACTTTTCGCCGATCTAAACTTTACTAAGAAACAATCAGATTCTCACTTGATAGATATCCCATCAAGTTCGATATACGAATCATAATTCACGCAGCTTTTGAAGTCTTAGGGTAGATTCCGCTTATATGCCTTTCAATCCCAACTTTTACATCATCTCAATGGTCCCATACAACGGGGACTTATATCCCATGATTTGTCAGATCATTAATTCATTTTTTCCACGGTTAAAATTTTTGGCATAACTTCGCTACTCATCTGGCACTTCAAGATCTACATTTCATATTCACATAACCTCTTGCCCACTACCGGCAGTCAATAATCAGATCCTAATTTCAACAATCATTTCAGGTCTCGCGGGTCGGGTATTTTTCAAGGATAGGTTCGCCATCATAGGAAACCTTAATCCTAAAAGACATGTCCAACTTACAATGGGTGTATGTCGGGTGTCTTCATCTCAACTCCTGCTTAAAGATGCTCTAATATAGGTCCTAACAAGAGTCGATCTCGATACTAATACGATAATTATCAATGATAATATCTCCAACGGAAAACGATTAGACGGTCTATTACCAAAGGTCAATCATTCAAACATAAAACATCACTTATATTACTTTGCATCGTTACTTTACCTCGTCCCTTTGATTTGGGGTGGTACATAGTACTCTCATCAAGATTCGTTCTTAACGAATTCTGAGCAATTCTCTAGAAATTCCATGCGAAGCGAGGATCTTGATAAAGATTTTCGATACAGGCGCACTATGTTTACATAACTCCTTTGCAATTATCATTAACGCGAATGATATCAGCAGATTTGGTCAGTCTGTCGACGATGACCCAAATCGAATCAAATTCAGATGATGACCTTTGCAATAGCTAGACGTTTACTAATGTATGAGGCGATGTCTGCCTTCATAACTTGCCATCAGTACAACTTCTTCAGACAAAGATACTTTTAGTCAAAAATGACATACATATAATACTTATACTTCCAAGATTTCCAATTTAACTACATCTCACAATCTTCCATATTTAGGTAACCATAAACGGACCTTTAAAACATTTAATGACATCGGCTTCTCAATCTTAATGATTCATATTAGTCGCGAATCCCTTTTTATTATCTATATTATCCTTTTTTTTACAAACATCGGCTATATTTTAAATTGTTCGACAATTTATTTTGCACCTTCATTATTAAGGAACATGTCCTAATTGGTTCTTTATCTTTTATACATAATGTGTCAGTACCTACGTTCACTTTCCTGATGAAATAAATATCATAACCGTATTACTTCAAAATTCTTTCTTCATATCTTCTATGTTTTAGTTTCATCTTTACTATTATCTTTATCTGTTTTACTCAATCCGACGTCTAAAGCGTCGATAATTATTACATGTAAATTAACAATAATTATTTAATTTTTATGAAACGTAAACGTAAAAATTTTAAATTTCTTAGTTCGACCATTTATATAAAATGTTCAAGATAAATTTGAATTTAATTAACAAGATTTTTTTTATCGAAAATATTTAATAAGATTCGTAAATGTTCGAAAAACCTTTGTTTATACTTTGGTCAAAGTTTTCTTAGTTTGAAAAGCAAAAATTGTCGTTTCAAATTTCAAGTCATGGTTTAAATGGTTTTACTTAATCCTTCTTAAGTTGTCTTAAGGTATGCAAAAACATTTACCCCTAAACAGGAGTTTAGTTAAATGTTTTGGTTATAAGGGAATGATCCCTTAAAAATCCTTTGTTGAAACATTTGTCAAAACATATTTCCATTTTATTTTTGTTATAACCCTAAGCCTTAATGGCTCTAATCTTTGAAAAGTCAATATAGATTCCATTATCTATTAATCACATAGTCAAATAATGTAAAGGTTTAAGTCTTTAATCACATATCAATTATTCAAGGTACAGGTTTTCATTGTTCGGCCAATTTAGGGCAATCTATAAATAATTGCTAACTCCTTCTTATTCTTATAAACAAACAAATGGTCCTTAATGATCACAAGCATGAATTTATCAAATTACAGCCTTCACACGTGATTCACCAAATTTATGAATGCTACATGTGTATTAGTCAATTCAAACGTCACCACGTGAAACTCATAATGTTCATTACAAGTACCGGATGTAGTGATTGGAATACATAATCTTTTCCGCAGATGCGAAGTTGATGATAACCATGCCGTGGATCAAATCTTTAAAACATACACTAGAACCTTGTAAATGATCGAACAAATCTTCCATTTCGAGTTATGGATATCGTTTTCGATTGTCAATTTACTCAGTTCACAGTAATCTATAAATATAAGGAATGATAACACCATAGCTCTTCATAATGACGAGCTTGGTAGAATAAAAGCTTTCTCCGACAACTCTCTCAGTTGTACGGTAATTCTTTTAATTCAGATGGTGCTGACATACAGTGCACATGTCACAGGTGTAACACCGAGAATATTATCAATACCAATTTCAACTTGCCTGAATGGCGAAAGTCTGGGTAATTCATCAACAAATACTTACTAAAGTTTCAGATAACATAAACATCTTTTAATACATTCACTTTTTTAGTTCTTTCTAGATTATTATATTTATAACTAATTCACAACCATTTATGGTATAATTTCAAGTCTAGATGCAGGATATGGTCATCCATCAAGAATTATTTATATCACAACTGATAATCAACATCTTATCATTTAGGGGAATTCTATTCGAGTTCCCATCAATTAAGACAATGTCGTCATGTCATAATCAATCAATCTATTCTACTGGCACTATCAACTTTCCAGTTTTATTGCCGTCGATAAGATGTGAACTTCTCAAAAGTCTAATAATAACTCATAATCCTTCAAAATTCAAGGATATATGGAGACATAACTGCTATTAAAAGAGTAAGGTCAACGCATAATCTATGCGAGAGAATTTCAAATCAGATACAGACGAAAACATTTAACGAATATGAATATATCCCATGTTTTCATAATTTGAGTACGCATTCGAAAGATCCTCGAATCGTTACCCAGGTCATTCAAATGGAATCAAATCAAAAGAAATGATAGGAACGTCGATACATCCAGTCGGGTATCAACAATCGATAATCAAATATTTTTCCTAAGAATCTCACTACGGGAGAATTGGACAAGAACGGAATATCAATTGTCTAATAAGACAATTTCCACGGATGAGTAAATTCAACTCAGAAGAATAGATGCTACAGGCACATATGTAGGTGTCCCTAACACTATGTCCCTATTTTTCACTTCTTGCAGATCTCATAAAATTTAATCTTTCACAACCTTCAAAGAAAATGTAGCGTTTATTAATCAGTTTTATGGTGACTACTAATCAGCCTTGTATGGTCCATTCCAAATTGTATGTAGGCGCGCAACTATATACAATTTCAAGATTAACGATGCAATACTCAGTTCGTCAAAATTTTATCATCATATTTATAAAAACATTTTCATGCTTAATTCTTAAATAAGAATCAAAAATAAATTTACAAAGATTTTCTTTGTTATGAAGATAATTAAGTTTTCCAAGGTGTTTTATAAACAACTTTATTTCGATAACAATCACTTATAAATCTCACTTTGAATAATCCTTATAGTGATGAAAATTAAATTTTCTCAAAGGTTACCGTTTTAACTTTATAAAAACAAGGTGTGATCTACAAAAGAGTGATGAAAGCTTGTTCACCAAGAATTAACTACGATATGATAGGAAATGAGCTTTAGCCAATTATTCATGAGGTTCATGACCTCGATGGCACTCAGGAATACAAAGAGAATAATCCACAACGTAACTCAATTCAAGATGAGTACTTGTTCAATGGTTGCATCACTAATGCGAACATTAGGATGAAGTAATAAAAGATAGAAAACATCGATACATGTAGAATTTAGCAATCAAAGGTAGTCTTTTCATTAATCACAAACAAGTCAAATTGTACCGTAACACATTATGTGTCACTATGTCATACAATTCCAATATCTCATCCTACCAACTGATGTCTCAGTTAAGTTAGGGATTATTTTTTTTTAAAAGATACCACAATGAATACTAATCTACAAGATTCATTAGGTGTCCCACCTGTCCCGGAAGATCCATCGGTCCCAATTTAGAAGAAGATTTCTTCAATTTATTTATTGGACACTGGGCATCCTCGTCAGTGGACAATGGCCTAGGAACAACCCTTAACACAAACCTACAATCATCTAAAATCTCATAATTCAATCAAAGAACTTAACGACTTATATTAACAATCTCATATTCCATACGGGTTAAATTTTACTTTATTCAAGTTTCAATCAACTTATACTCAATTCGATATTCTACCTCATTTTCCATTACTTTCAATCTTATTTATAAACCTTAAAAGGGCAATAAAAGTTCAATATGAACAACACTTAATTTCCAATCCTATAGTTCTTACAACAACAATTATGAAATGAGTCACTAATATTAAATGACTCGATCAGTCAATTAGACTTCTCGGAAAGGTATTAGTGGCATGAGGCTTTTGGGTAATGGTTCCAATGACAGCCTCAAGTGCAACATTCACCCTTTCGATTTCAATTTAAGAATTGGGTGACAACGAATCAGATGACATCTTTCTAGGTGGTAACGTTTTGTCAAACTCCACTCTATAAGGAAAGATCGTCATGACATCGATATCAGATTTAATCTCGCCAATTCTTCTTCAATTTCACAATCAACTAATATCTATATTTCTATGAATATCAACCATTTTGTTGGGATCATAAATATCCACAACTTGGTTTAGATCTAGGATAGCTAGAGTTCCTAAGAGAATAGCTTCGATTAATTTACTAGGGGATTTAGGGTTTCTTGTGACAATCTACGTCATATAAATAACTCGTATAATTATTAAAATAATCATCAAACAATCATGTAATAAAATTACATCATATATAGATATAATCCAAGTTATATATATATTAAAATAACACTTCTCAGTCTGGCCTTGTCGGTAACTCGGGAATTCTTCGGCACCGTTATAGTCAAAAGATTTTTAGACATTTTTAGAAAAATGTTTATAGTTAAAAGATTTTGAAATGTTTTATTCAAAACCTTGGTTTTAAAAATCTTTCGTTCTCTATAACGAGAGCTCTGGTACCAAAATGTAACACCCCCAATGATACAATGATTTTTGTGTGGGTTCTAATTCTCTCGGAATCCTCTCGAATTGATCTCGGTCTTTAGCGGAATGATTGTTCTTGGTTACTAAATAAAAGGGTTTGGTTTTCTAATCTAATAAAAAGTGGGAATAAAAATTTAAATCAAAGATAATTAATTTAATGATGATTAATAAAAACTTGAATTTAAATTAGAATTAAGATTAAAGTAAAATTAAAATTAAATCAAGGAAACAGTAAAGAAATAGTAAAGAAACAGTAAAACTTTAAAATACCCAAAGATAACTGATTCGGAAGTTACTGTTCATTCGGAAGTTAAGCTTCATTCGGAACTTTGTGCTTGGTTCGGAACTTTTGGACTCATCCGGAACTTATCCTTCATTCGGAACTTCCATTCATTCGGAAGTCACTGTTCATTCGTTTGGAAGTTGGGCTTGATTCGGAACCTTCTGATTCGGATGTTTTGGACTTCCGAATGAAGCCCCTTGATTCGGAACTTACTGGTTCGGAAGTCTTTGGTTCGGAAGTCTGAAAATTAGTTCGGAACTTTAGCTTCGTTCGGAAGTTGGGCTTGATCCGGAACTTACTGATTCGGAAGTTTTGTAAGTTCCGATTCAGAACTTTTGGTAAATAAATCGGTTCGGAACTTGTGGGTTGGTTCGGAACTTATGCCTTGGTTCGGAACTTTCTGCTTCGTTCGGAAGTCTGGGAAAACCCAGAACAGTAAGAATACCCCGAAGAACAAGGAAACTATTTTTAATCCAAAAATCACCAAGTTTTTCACCAAAAACTTAAATAAAGCAATCACAAAGCATCTACTAACCATAAACTACTAATCCCATCAACAAAAACACAAAACCCAACAACTTTTGAAGATCAAATCAAGAAAATAAAAACTTAAAAACTTGAAGATAAAGATGATGATGAACAAGATGAGATGGAAAGATTAAACAAGAACTTTGTATTGAATGATTAATGTTTTGACAAGATAAATCAAAGATTAAAATTACAAGATGAGAAAATTAAAGATTAAAATCACCAATCACCCTAATGGTGATGGTGATGAAACGGAACAGAGAGAAAAGTGGGGAAGAAGAAAGACTAGCCCTCTAAAATGTGTGAGGGGCTCCTTTTATAGGCTTGTCCTTTGGTTGGTGAGTGGGCTTTCTCCCGTTCTTCTTGTCTTTTCGTCTTTTCAGAAAAGTTTCCGTTTTCGATTTTGATTCGGGATTTGTCGTCGATTAAATTCAACTCGTCTTTTAATTTCTTCGTTTAATAGACTTGAGTTTCTTCGACTTATATAAATCTTCCATCTTTGGTCCTTTTCTTCGATAAATCTTCGAATAGGCCCAGTGACTTCAAATCTTTTGCATCTCTTGGACAATAGACTTTATCTCGAGTCTTTTTCTTCAGTAAAACCCGTGCAATCCCATGTTTTCTTCAATATTCATCCGGTTGACTCTGAAAACACAACAAACATAAAAACCACGCATAATTCCAAACAAATGATATTAAATACGTGTTTTGGTCTCGTTTTAGCCCGAATTAAGTGGTAAAAGGATGGGTGTTTACACACCTATCAAATCCCCTACACTTAACCATTGCCATGCCCTCATGCAATGCTTAGTGATAAAGCAATTTTACACTTTTCTCATAATTTATCAACCTTGGCCTTATTTAAATTCTACTAAACAAAAATTAAAGAAATAAAACTTTAAAGGTAACAAAGGGATAGAAAACCATTTTCACTTGAAAATAGCTACATGGAAATAACTTGCAAAGAAATCGATGACTTACATTAGGGCTTTGGTGCTGCGAAGATTTATCACCCTCAAGTTTCACGTTCCCCAAACTAAGCTTAAAAACGAGATCATTGTGATTATAAGTTAGCAATTCAAACACTTACACACATGGCTTAATTAAATGCTTAAACTCTCTTATTCCTAGGCGTATCTCTTATATTTTATTTTTGTCTTAGAATGATCATGAAGATGCATTTTTGGACTTATTTCGATAGTTTATTTAGGCTGAAAGCAAAGTAGGACGATTTGATCAATAATTAGCTAAAGGACAAAATCTTTTAAAACTGCTTCTCGGGATATCAAAAAGTTCATATCTTGGCATAACTTGGTTCACGATTTGAGACCTTTCTCGGGCCGATATTTGGCATGTACTTCATACTTCATATCTTCGAGAGACGTTCTTGAGATAATGGTCTTCTCATCATAATAGAGTTTCTTCACTTGGAGACTTTTGAGGGGTACTCCAACTTTGTTGACCACGACTTCATGATTATTTCTTCAATCTCTAATTGGGATTTTGAGATACAACGATCCGCCTCCTTTTCGGACTTGGATCTATTTATCCTCATACCTTGTTAGGGTCTTTTCGGATAGACTTCTCCATGATCTTTATGGGAGTTGATTGCTTTTCGTCGTGAGTCTTGATCCTTCATATTGATTTAGGAATAATGTTCTTCACATCACTTTTGGATCTTCAGCAATAAAATGGAATCCTCATGCCTTGTTAGGGCCTTTTCGGACTCGCCAATCTTCGCGCCCCGCTTCATAAGTTATGCCTTGGCTATGAACTCTTATCATTACCGAGCAACTTTTAAACGATCTTGGGCTAGAAGCTAAGTAACTTTTCAAATTGTACGACCTTACTTATTGCAGATAAACTATTAGCAAGTGATGGGAGAATAGGCAAATAATTACACCAAGTGAGCTTGCGCAAGAATACCGACTTATAATTGACTCTATCATTTCTCGTCCTCCACAATTTAAAACCTCAAGTAATGAGACTCGTGGATACTTAGCCTAATAAACCAATTAAGGTCTACATGGTTAAGGATACTAGCTAGAATAAACTTAGATAAGTCTATTCGGGTTGAGTCAAAATAAACGCAACGGGCCTAATATGTCAAAGACTTCTAAACTAGCTACCCACTTTATTAATATTTTTGACTTTATTGCGGGATATATACATATGAAAGCAACGATAAAAATTTAAAAATTACAACTAAATGGCCAAAGTTAATAAAAAATTTGAAAAATGTTGAAAAATAGGATTTTCTGGTTAAATGAAGGCATTTTCATGGAAAAGTCCACTTAAAACTTCGATAGAAGTCCCCCCTACACTTAAGATAAACATTGTCCTTAATGTTTAAGCATGTGGGAAAAGTCTCCCCTACACTTATGACCTTGTGCACGTTGGTTAACTCAAGTTAAGGATGGGACGACTAAAGTGATCAATTTCAAATGTGAGTATGAAGAAAATTGAATCACGATAGTTGAGAGATAGAACCGGATTTCGGATAACACAGGAGCACGGTTCTTCAAAGATTCCAAGAGTGCACTTATCCCTGTAATCACACCACACAAAGACAAACACGTATAGAAGTCCCCCCTACACTTAGGGGATTAAAACATGAAAGGATAGATACTCGGGCTGCCTCCCGAGGAGCGCTTGTTTTTGATAACCGAGTCACGAGCCTGACTCGACCCAAAATTAGTTCATGGGGAACGTGGTGAGGGATGGAATCACCTCCTGAGAGGTGTCCTCACCAAAGTACAACTTCACTCGTTGGCCATTCACCTTAAAATTTGGTCCATTAGGTTGAGCGAGCTCGAGAGTACCATATGGAAAAATTTGGGCAATGGCGAATGGGCCGGACCAACGAGATTTGAGCTTTCCCGAGAAGATTTTCAACCGAGAGTTAAAAAGTAAGACTTTGTCTCCAACATGGAACTCTCGGTTTTCGATCTTGGAGTCGTGAATGAGCTTAGTTCTTTCCTTATAGATCAAAGAATTTTCATAAGCCTCATTACGAAGTTCATTGAGCTCATTGAGTTGGATCTTGCGTAGGTTACCGGCTTTGTTTATATCAAAATTAGCCCACTTCAAGGCCCAATAATCCTTGTGCTCCAACTCAATAGGGAGGTGGCACGCTTTCCCGTACACAAGACGATAAGGCGTACAGCCGATCGGGGTCTTGTAAGTAGTACGGAAAGCCCACAAAGCATCATCCAGTTTATCAGCCCACGAGGCACGATGCTCTCCCACGGTTCTTTCCAGAATTCGCTTCAGTCCTCGGTTGGATATTTCAGCCTGGCCATTAGTTTGTGGGTGGTAGGCTGTGGAAAGACGATGGTTTACACCGTACTTAGCCATAACTCTAGCAAATTGGTCATTGCAGAAATGAGTCCCACGATCACTAATAATGGCGTGAGGCACACCGAATCTAGCGAATAGAGCTTTCAAAAAGTTACAAACCACCCTTGCGTCATTAGTAGGTAAAGCTTTGGCTTCAACCCATTTGGAGACGTAGTCAACGGCTACAAGGATGTATTTGTTTCCTTTAGAAGAAGGGAATGGCCCCATAAAGTCGATACCCCAAACATCAAAAATTTCACACTCTTGAATGAAATTCTGAGGCATCTCGTCTTTATGTGTGATTTTGCCTTGCTTTTGGCAAACATCACATCGTTTGACCATATCGTGAGCGTCACGGTATATGGAGGGCTAATAAAATCCGGAATCAAACACTTTTTTGGCGGTGTAGTTGGGACCAAAGTGACCACCGGTGGGTCCTTTGTGGCAAGCATCAAGGATTTCAGACGCTGCCGGTCCGTCAACACATCGGCGGATAATCAGGTCGGCACATTGTTTGAATAGGTAAGGGTCGTCCCAAAAGTAAGTCTTGATGTCGGTGAAGAACTTCTTCTTTTGTTGGGACGTCAACCCTTCCTTGAGAATTCCACCCGCCAAGTAGTTTGCAAAGTCTGCAAACCACGGGGTTTCATTCGGCTTCGAGTTTATAGACATTAAGGTCTCCAAGGGAAAAGAATCATTGATTTCTTTGGTCGGATGATCCCCTTGGTAAGGATCCTCAAGTCTGCTGAGATGATCCGCTGCTAAGTTTTCAGCTCCTTTTTTATCGCGAATTTCGATTTTAAATTCCTGGAGCAGCAAAACCCAGCGAAGAAGTCTTGGTTTGGAATCTTGCTTTGTTAACAAGTACTTCAGCGCGGAATGATCGGTATACACAATGGTGGTAGAAAGGATAAGATAGGGGCGGAATTTTTCAAAAGCATAGACAACAGCTAAAAGCTCTTTTTCGGTTGTCGTATAATGCAATTGTGCCCCCGTCATTGTCTTGCTAGCGTAATGGATTGGTTGGAAGTGTTTGTTCACTCTTTGTCCAAGAACCGCTCCAATAGCAAAATCGCTAGCATCGCACATCATCTCGAAAGGCAGCTCCCAATTAGGGGTAACCAAGACGGGTGCCTTAGTTAGCTTATCCTTAAGCGAGTTGAAGGCTTCAAGACACTCGTTGGATAAGATAAAAGGAGTATCTTTTTCCAAGAGGTGGGTCATCGGGCGAGCGATTTGAGAAAAATCTTTGATGAATCGACGGTAGAAGCCCGCATGACCCAGGAAACTTCTCACACCCTTCACGGTTGAAGGTGGAGGCAACTTAGCTATAACATCGACTTTAGCACGGTCTACTTCAAGACTGGCTTTCGATATCTTATGTCCAAGCACGACGCCTTCTTTTACCATAAAATGGCATTTTTCCCAATTCAGAACAAGACGAGTGTCTTCGCACCGCTTTAGCATACGTTCTAAATTGGCAAGGCAAGAAGAGAAGGAATCCCCGAAGACCGAGAAGTCATCCATGAAGACTTCCATGGTTTGTTCAACCATGTCATGGAAGATAGCTAACATGCACCTTTGGAAAGTCCCGGGCGCATTACATAAGCCAAAAGGCATTCTTTTGTAAGCGAAAGTGCCATAGGGACAAGTGAATGTAGTCTTCTCTTGATCTTGGGGATCGATGGGTATTTGAAAATAACCCGAGAAACCATCAAGAAAGCAGTAATATTCATTACCGGCTAAACGTTCGAGCATTTGGTCCATAAAAGGTAGAGGGAAATGATCCTTTCTCGTGGCATCATTGAGTTTGCGGTAGTCTATACAAACTCTCCACCCAGTAACGAGACGAGTGGGAATCAACTCGTTGTGTTCATTGGGAAGAACGGTTATTCCGCCCTTCTTGGGCACACAATGGGCTTGAAGTCGTCCTCCATGAGAATTTTGTGTGTGCAGAAGTGAGGATCAATTCCACGAATATCCGAAATCTTCCAAGCAATAGCCTTCTTATGAGCTTTCAGTACGGCAACGAGGCGAGTCTTCTCTTCATCTTTCAAATCCGTTGCAATAATGACGGGCGACTTCTTGTTGTCGTCAAGGAACACGTACTCGAGATGTGGCGGCAACTCCTTAAGTTCCAAATCCGGAGGATTTTCGACGGGAGGCGTATTCAAAGTCGGAGTATCGATAGCAATGACCGTGGGAGATGGAGGCGAAGGATTGTCTTCGGTGAGAAGATTGTCAAAGAAATTAATGTCTTCATCCCCATCGATAGGAGAATCATTAGTAGCTAAATTCGCATCTCCCATGGTATCTTCAAGATTGTTCCAGAATAAATAACCATCTCCAAATAGAGACAACGATGAATCAATGGAGGACACGGTCTCAACAGTGGGAAGAGAGGTAGGAATACTTTTGCAAGCATCATTAAAGTGTTCTTCACAAGCCTCATCAAGAACGTCAATACAATTAACGCTCTCATATGAATAAGGCTGTTTAGACAACTTTCCCATGTTGAAGACTACTTTATCGTCACCCACTCTCATGATAAGCTCACCGGCTTCAACATCAATGAGAGTGCGACCGGTCCTAAGGAATGGACGACCAACAATGAGTGGCACACGGGGGTCCATCTCGTAGTCGACGACAACAAAATCAGCAGGGAAGGTGAATTTGTCGACTCCTACAATGACGTCTTCAGCTATCCCCACTGGATAAGCAACCGTACGGTTAGCTAATTCCAAAGTCATTTTGGTGGGGACTAGCTCTGGGAGAGATAATTGCTTCCAAACACTTAGAGGCATGAGATCAATACTGGCACCTAGATCGGCTAGGGCCATGCAATTCTCTACTCCCGGGAAATTGCAAGGGATAAGAAAACGACCCAGATCACCAAGCTTGATTGGCAATTTCCTTAAGAGCACTGCAGAGCAGTTCTCATTAAGTTGGGTGTTGGCGAGATCGAGGAGCTTTTCCTTGTCGCTCAGAAGGTCTTTAAACATTTTGGCGTATTTGGGCATGTGAGCGAGAGCCTCAGCGAAGGAGATATTGAAATTCAGTTGTTTGAACATTTTAAGGAAATTCGAAACCTGAATATCGTCCTTGCTTTTGAGCTTCTCTTTCCTCAACCTAGATGGATAAGGTATATTGGAAGAAGAGGAAGGCTTTAGGGGAATAGGATCACTCACAACCACGGGTGGAGGAGGGGTAGAAGGAAGAGGTGGAGAAATTGGGGAAGGAGAAGGATGAGGAATGGGAGCAGGTGACTCGTTCTCCTTAGTCACAATCACCGGTGGAGGTATAGGAAGCTCGGGTTCCTTGGTACCTTTACCACTTCGAGTAGTGATTGCTTTCATCTCCCCTCTTGGGTTCGCAACGGTGTTACTCGGAAGAGTACCCGAAGAAGAGGGTTGATTACCTTGGAAGAAACTAGCCATCATGTTCCTCAGGTCATTTGTTTGGCTATCCAACGTATTTCTCATATCGGCTCTCAAATCATTTCCTTGCTTGACCAAGTCTGCTTTCAAATTGCGCACTTCCTCTTGGAGATTTCCCACTATCACATCATTGGTCCTCATATAGGTTGCAACCTCTTGGTGTAATGCAGTGGTGGCTTGGTTGGGAGGAGCATTGTATGCAGGTGGTTGGTAAGCAGGTTGTTGGTAGACTTGATTGCTACGTTAAGGTGGTTGTTGCTGCTTGTGAGGTGGGATGTATGGTTGTCGAGGTTGTTGTTGTTGAGGAGGTCGATTAAGGTTTTGTTGTTGGTTTGGGTTGTTTGGAGGAAAACCAGGTGGTGAAAGATAGTTGTTGGATCGATAGCTAAGCAAGTTACGGTCACCTTGAGGTCTGGCTTGATAAGCAGGTGGAGGATAGGTGCCATATGCCGCATTCACATTCTCAGCAGGGTAATCTTGGGTGGCGGTACAAGTTGTGTAAGAGTGAGGACCACCGCATATCTCACAAGGTTGGCTGACAGCGTTCACTTGAGCGTTTTTGGCGTTGTTGCTGTTGTTGTTGCTGACGGTGTGGGTGACAAGCGATTCAAGAAGCGTAGTGATTTTGTCTAATCGCTTGTCGCTGTCACTAGTGCTAGCACTAGCGACATTGGTCCTAACACTCTTGGTTTGCACACGAGATTTGTTCTCAATGATGTCCCAAGCAGCATTGGAAGTCTTAGCCAAAAGATTACCCCCTGAGGCACTGTTCAGTGAATCTTGGTCACTCATGCTTAAACCATTATAAAAAGTATTCATTTGATGTACTTTGGTAAAACCATGTTGTGGGCATTTTCTTAAAAGATCTTTAAAGCGATCCCAAGATTCACTGAATGACTCATCGTACTTTTGTTCAAAATTTATGATCTCATTCCGCAAAGCGGTAGTACGAGAGGGTGGAAAAAAGTAGTTGATAAACTTTGTTTCCAAATCCGTCCACGAGAGAATACTCTGTGGCGGTTCCTTAGCAAGCCAATGCCGGGCTTGTCCCTCTAAAGAAAAGGGAAAAAGATGTAACCTTATAACCTCTTGTGGAACGCCATTGAACTTGACCGTGTTGGTGAGTTGCAAGAATCTCTTTATATGGTCATGTGGATCATCAATGGTTCGTCCCAAGAATGGTTGAGCGGATACCATCTGGATAAAGCCTGATTTTAGCTCGAAATTGTTGGCGGCAATTGGAGGTATGACAATTGGATCCGTGTTGCCATCGACATGAGCTTGCAGCAATTCAATCATCGGGCGATTATCCGGAAGGGGCTCATTGTTGTTGTTATTGTTCATGTTGTTGTTGTTATTATTGTTTGGAGGTGGTACACCGGCCATGTCTAAGTGATCGAGAGGCTCGGGCTCTTGATATGACGTGGAACAAGTGCGCATACACCTGCAAAAGAACGAACAAAGAGAAACAAAGCACAAATATTTTTGGTTTTTATGTTTTTTAATTATTTTTTTTTTGTATTTTTGAAAATTTTATATTTTTTAGTTGTTTTTGAAAATTTTCTTGAAAAAGTAACGTTCACGGGGAACGGATCCCAAAATCCAAGTTCTCACAAAAAACTTTTGATCTTAATGAGAAGAGCCGGCAGCGGCGCCATTTGATACAATGATTTTTGTGTGGGTTCTAATTCTCTCGGAATCCTCTCGAATTGATCTCGGTCTTTAGCGGAATGATTGTTCTTGGTTACTAAATAAAAGGGTTTGGTTTTCTAATCTAATAAAAAGTAGGAATAAAAATTTAAATCAAAGATAATTAATTTAATGATGATTAATAAAAACTTGAATTTAAATTAGAATTAAGATTAAAGTAAAATTAAAATTAAATCAAGGAAACAGTAAAGAAATAGTAAAGAAACAGTAAAACTTTAAAATACCCAAAGATAACTGATTCAGAAGTTACTGTTCATTCGGAAGTTAAGCTTCATTCGGAACTTTGTGCTTGGTTCGGAACTTTTGGACTCATCCGGAACTTATCCTTCATTCGGAACTTCCATTCATTCGGAAGTCACTGTTCATTCGTTCGGAAGTTGGGCTTGACTCGGAAGCTTCTGATTCGGAAGTTTTGGACTTCCGAATGAAGCCCCTTGATTCGGAACTTACTGGTTCGGAAGTCTTTGGTTCGGAAGTCTGAAAATTAGTTCGGAACTTTAGCTTCGTTCGGAAGTTGGGCTTGATCCGGAACTTACTGATTCGGAAGTTTTGTAAGTTCCGATTCGGAACTTTTGGTAAATAAATCGGTTCGGAACTTGTGGGTTGGTTCGGAACTTATGCCTTGGTTCGGAACTTTCTGCTTCGTTCGGAAGTCTGGGAAAACCCAGAACAGTAAGAATACCCGAAGAACAAGGAAACTATTTTTAATCCAAAAATCACCAAGTTTTTCACCAAAAACTTAAATAAAGCAATCACAAAGCATCTACTAACCATAAACTACTAATCCCATCAACAAAAACACAAAACCCAACAACTTTTGAAGATCAAATCAAGAAAATAAAAACTTAAAAACTTGAAGATAAAGATGATGATGAACAAGATGAAATGGAAAGATTAAACAAGAACTTTGTATTGAATGATTAATGTTTTGACAAGATAAATCAAATATTAAAATTACAAGATGAGAAAATTAAAGATTAAAATCACCAATCACCCTAATGGTGATGGTGATGAAACGGAACAGAGAGAAAAGTGGGGAAGAAGAAAGACTAGCCCTCTAAAATGTGTGAGGGGCTCCTTTTATAGGCTTGTCCTTTGGTTGGTGAGTGGGCTTTCTCCCGTTCTTCTTGTCTTTTCGTCTTTTCAGAAAAGTTTCCGTTTTCGATTCTGATTCGGGATTTGTCGTCGATTATATTCAACTCGTCTTTTAATTTCTTCGTTTAATAGACTTGAGTTTCTTCGACTTATATAAATCTTCCATCTTTGGTCCTTTTCTTCGATAAATCTTCGAATAGGCCCAGTGACTTCAAATCGTTTGCATCTCTTGGACAATAGACTTTATCTCGAGTCTTTTTCTTCAGTAAAACCCGTGCAATCCCATGTTTTCTTCAATATTCATCCGGTTGACTCTGAAAACACAACAAACACAAAAACCACGCATAATTCCAAACAAATTATATTAAATACGTGTTTTGGTCTCGTTTTAGCCCGAATTAAGTGGTAAAAGGATGGGTGTTTACACACCTATCACCCAAATTTATACAACTCAGTACAGCGGAAGACTAGTTGGTGTTACGGGATAGCACATTACTCACATCATAGACAACGCTTAAAAGCCGCGTCGTTTATTAATAAATCATTTCCATTCATAAATATCAAAGTTACATAGGTCCCAAGTCATATTATTTCATACAAAGTTTTACAAAGTATTTGAATGGAATTTATTGTTTAAGTGCGGGCCATGAATTCTTGTTGTATTCCCGAGAATTACCTTCAAGTACCTGAGACAAAACATGTTAAAAGAAAAGGTCAGCGATAACGCTGAGTGAATTCATAGAGTTTAATAAAATCCATCAATATAACATCGGTATAAAATTATTACCGAAAATCATTTTGTACAAATCATTGTAATAGGCCATAAAATAGCCAAAATCATTTTATACAAATCTTTATCAAATCATAATATAGGCATTTGCCTTAAAAACCATTATACGAATCATTGTCGTTAAAAACACCATACAATACGTTTTGCAACGTTGTATAGATTAAATAAAAACCGTTATGTGAATATGGTTATATAAAACCAAAACACGAACATAATATCAATAGTATGACCCCGTATTGCTAGTCAGGCAATACATCGTAATTCCGTGCGTCTAGTAGTATTTCGTTAGTTGGATTATTATAAGCCGCATGACATTGTTACCTTACTACAACAAACAACGGGTAGCTAACCCGATACTCAATTTGCCCATCTAAATTAGCGTGTCGTCACAAAGGTCACGCTATGGAAATCTTCTCATACATAAATTCGCTTACCAATCAATGTGGCACGACGGGGATCAACCGTCAAGGCGCGAACTGGGGTGATCGTCCCCAAATAGTACTATTATATGCATAAGCGTCTACCAAATCCCGGTAGTTCACAATTCATGCTAATGGGACTTTTAGTGACATAACCTAACTTTAATAATACATTTCATTTCATCTATCGGGTCCTTTAATCATTTATCGGGTCATACAATCGGGTCATACAATCATTCGGGTCCAAATCAATAAACAAACAATCGGGACAAATGGTGTCCTATTTTTTAAAAACTAACATGTTATCTCCCTCGCGGGTTTATAAAACATATCATAAAAACATTTAAAAGAGTGCGAGGCTATGAACTCACATTGATGTGGGAAGGCGGGTTATCGGCAATTCGGACGTACGGTACGTGCTTCAATCACGGAAACCTAGACAAATAATACTCGTCTTAGACTCTTGTCCAATGACTTTATAAAAATAACAATTATGTATACATATGATGATTTTATATATATGATGATCCAGTGGGTTTACATGTTCTCTTTTACTCATTTTAGTGTTTATGTATTGGTATCTTCTTACTAGTTTACTAGTTTTACCTATTTACGTGTTTTAAGTCCAATAAATTTATTATAAGTTCTTTAACTTGTATTAATCTATGTTATACTTATATTATCAGTATCTACACTTTACAAGTTGGGCCTAAATGGGTTAAGCCCAATAAATAAGTTTATAAGTGTTTTAGTCCATTTTGTTGTTTTATTAGTCCAATAACGTTAATTTAGCCCGTTAATGTCCGTATGTTATATAGTTCGGGTTTTATCGGTTTTTACTTGTTATACATGTTTATATATCAGTATATAAGTTTTATAAAGTTCACATTAGACGGGTTCAACCATCTAAGTTTTATTTAACAAAAACGTTAATTTTACGGTAATAGCCGAAAAAGTCGTAAAAATCATGTTTATAGTTTTATAACTTATAAAACTTAACAAGTTACCATTTTTATAAAATGTCCACTTATTTACCATTGTACATATATATATATAAATGTATTATATAAGTTAGTGGGTTTTTAATTTACATTTTATACTATTTTTATTTGAGTGCTTATATAATACTATTATACTTTAATTTCCAAAATCTGATTTTTACTTTCATCTTCACCAAAACTGCCATATCTAGAGTTCTATATAGAGATAGAAGCTTAAACTTTTATGACATAAACTACATGATATGTGCTCCATTTAACTCTTCTATAGATACTGTTGAATCATCTTCTAAGTATTTTCTAAAAATCGTCCAAAACAGTGAACTCAGATTTGTACTTTAAACTTGTTTTGATCATATCTCACTCATTACAATGATTCCATTGCATGGCCAACACTCACATGTGTACAAGACCCATAGCTTACTGTATATCAATTTATTCAAGTCATTTTACCAGTTTACCATATGATTCTTTACTGTTTTATACAGCCATCTAAATTAAGCAAGATTTTAACCTTGTTTCTTATAGTTTTTCATCTTTTTAAGCATGTTTATCAACACCAAATCCCCACACAATATTTTTAATCATCATTCATCATCATATACATATACATAAGTGAAAGAAATACAAGATTACATAATCAAAAATAACAAGAGGATGAGGAGGACAATCTTTATACCACCAAGTTGATGTAGGTTGTGATTTGGACATGGATTTTGATGGAGAAACTTGTGAATAACCAAGATCATCTTCAAGACCACCAATCTTCATAAACTCCTTGTGGAAAATCAGCCCCAAGACTCCATGTAAACTCCTCCTTGGATGTTAAAACTTGCACCAATCTTCCTCTTTTTGAATGGAGATTAACATATGTAAGTTATAACATATGTTTGTGGTTAAAAATTATATGAATGGGGTGTTCTTGGTTGGATATGGGACGACAATCTAGAGAGAGAGAGGATAGTTTGGAGTAGTTTGCATGTATGAATGGTGGAAATGAGAAAACTAGTGGTTTTGCTAGTTTTTTGTGGGTAGAAATAAGCTTACTTGTTAAGCTAAGTTACAAGTGTAAGCTACTTGGTAAAAACTTACCACCAAATTGGTGTGGTGGAGCTTTGTAGCCGGTTATGAGTGGGGGTGGGGCAAGTGTCCCACTTGTCTCATCCCCATTAAATTACGGGTACTCCTCGATTCTAGTTTCCTCGATTTGCGTGCCCTCGGGTCGTTTTACGAAAAACGTTTTTATAAATTATGAATCAACGACACAAAAAGAATCTAATAAAAATTGTTTCATCAAAAACGGAGTTCGAAAACGTAAATACGTAATCCTAAGGTTTCCGGTTTAGTCATAAAGGACGTTAAAATAAAATCGTAAGTCCTAATCTCTTCTCGTAAATTTGTGAGTTTATGAACTAACACAAATTTAAAACTCCAAAATAATATTCACGGATAAATTTATTTTCTGAAATGTCGGACTGTCACCAAAAACGGTGTATGTAAACGTAAGCACGTAACGTTGAATCCTCCGGTTTAGACGTAGTCGATGCTACTTCAAGACGTAAATCCAAATTTCTTCCCAAAAATAAGTGAGTTCATAATATAACATTAAAATAATATTTTCAAATAGATATTGAGAATAAAATATCAACCATAAATTGACGGATTGTCACAATTATGATGTCATTTGATCAATATGAGTTGAGTGGCATACATGTAATTAACATAAAATATAAGGAAACTTTAAAATGCACAATTAACTGCTTATTCCCATTGTAAGTTTTGTTTACGTATCATTTTTTCATTTGACTTTTTACGTTTCATACTTTTTGTTTGAATTTACAGTCATTTTCTTCAAGCATATTCTCATCACATGTTATAATATTAATTTTTAAATAAAAAAAATCATTTATCTTTTAAAACGGTGACATGCAAAAAAAAAATTTTAATGGTGGCATGCAAAACTTACGACCATCCTCCAAAATTTAGTAGAGCCATATGATTCATTTTTTTAAATAAAAATTATTGTGACTTACTATAATTTTAAAATATATATAACTACGTCAGATTTCTTTATAGACATTTAGTGACACATTAAAGTTGAGTATTTTTTAGTGATATACTATAAGATTTTAGTATAATTTCAATGACACACTAGTTTTATTACATAACCTTGAAACTTACGTGTTTGGAAAATTAAAGTTTTTGCTACTTTTGTAGCGTCGTATAAATTTTATGACATGTTTTTAGTGACAAAATAAGTTTTTCGACACACTGCACTTTTTTACATATTTTTAGTGACACATTAGTATTATGACGTGTTTTATGACAAATAAACTCTTTTGACACACTAAGTTCGTTAAAGTTTTATGACACATCTATAATGATACATTAATTTTGTGACACATTAATTTGGTGACACATTTTGTGACGAGTTAAGATTTCCGACACACTAAAGGTTTTTTTGGCACCTACATATTAGCTATTGTGGCATATCGTTAGTAACTAAATATCAAACAAATGAAATGATTTGGTACAAAATAGTGTCAAATAAAATACGTGTAGATGATTTCAACATCCTTCAAGTTCCAAAACCAATAGTTATGTGTCATGATATAAATAATCGAAATTTCCTTTTAAATCGAAGCAAAAGTTGTCGTCGATGTGCAGTATCTCGAGTGGATTATGATGTAGAGTTTTTACTACCCTTTAGGAAAAGAGAGCAAAATAGGGAAAGTATTAAGTGTCGGTTTAGGAAAACCAATCACTAATGACCAATGTGGTTCAAGTTCGTTTCTCAAGGAGGCTAGTGTGTTGTGTAGAGAGATGATTAATGATGTGATTATGATTATGAGAAAAGAAAATAGAAATGAGATTAGAAGAGAATGACGGTTAAGATGACAAATTAAACTAAGACGATAAAGTCGTACACGTAAAACCGTAAAAAGTAGAAAAATTCAAAATTTACCTTAAAAATCCTAGAAAATTGCAATAAATCCTAAATAATGTAATTAGAGTTTATAAAAAATCAAAAATCACTCAAACCTTTAATTTAATTAAATAATAATTTTTTAATGCTAATTAAAGCCAAAAAAGTCAATTTAATTAACAAAAAGCCCAAAATGAGATTTTTTCAATTGTAAACCTTTAAAATGACTTAACTGAATTTAAAACTATTTTTGTAAAATTTAAAATTAATTTAAACTATTTAAAAACAATTAAAAACCATTAAAACTTAAAATAATTATAAAAATTAATCTAATGACAATAAAAATATTCTAAAAGTTGTAAAATTCCTAACATAATGTATTCAACCTAAGAAAAATATAAAAACTTGAAAAAACTAAATTTTAATTTTTAATAATAAAATAATAATAAAATAATATTAAAAATCCAAAGTTTATAAAAAATCTAAAAAGTTGCAAACCGGCTTAATTTAACCTAATAAACACAGAAATGAAGTTGAAATTACAAAAATACCCCTAATGGGCCTTCAAATGGGCCAAAGTCCAAAACAGACCCTTATTGGGCCAAAATAAGCCCAATAAGAAAAATGTTTATAAAAATGGCCCAAAAGCTCCTATATGACTCAAAATTTGATTTTAAACACAAAACTCTGAAGGCCAAAAAGCTGAAAATGAGTATAAGCTAGCTTATTTCAAAGCAGCTTATTCTTAATGGGCTCTTTGGCCCATTAAGCTATAAGCTGATGCCATAAGCTCAATTTAGACACACAAGCTTCTTTTGAGTTACTTAAGAGTTCTGTAAAAAGAAATTTGAAATAAGCACAAGGAATAAGCCTGAAAAAGCAATAAGCTATCTTCACAAAATGACAAAATAGTCGTTTTCGAGTTCTAGGCCACCCCAAGAGCTGATTCAAGTTTCAAAAGCTTTTAAATGACTTAACTAAGCTTAATCAACAAAAAGTTTTCAAATAAGTTCACTCAATAAGCTGAAATAAGAAAATACGCACTTCTTTAAAAGTCAACTTTATGAGTTTTCTAGCAAAAAGTCAAAGTCAAGGTCTGATAAGCTCCAGTTCAAACAAATGGGTCAAATGAGGAAGATTGATCACAAAAAGTAAGTTGTTGCAGGTCTGGATAAGCCAATAAGGCTTATTAATAAGCTAACTGAAAATTAACACTAGCAGGGGCTAGTTTTGGTGTCTGAGCATTGGAAACCTTTTCCACTACTTGACTTGTTTGAGTATTTGTCTTTAGTGACTTTTTTTGTGGATTCAAGTTACACAAAGGCACCTAAATGATCAGTGGATCATAAGGAGTCAATAACAACAAAGAAATCACAATCACAATCAGCCAATTTGTACAGTTAATTTAATTAAGCACCAGATATAGCCCAGACATGAACAAATAAGCAGTTATGATTCAATAAGCACTTATAGCACAATTCAGCCAGCCAAACTTCACCAAATGCATACACAAGCTATAATAAACTTAAATGAACAAGTCTAAACAGGTTTCATGCACTGATTCAAAGTCTAGATCAAGATTCAAGCACAAAAAGTTACTGATGAACTATGAACATGCAGTTATGAACACTTGCTGATGTATTTGACCACCAAGCCAAATTCAAACCCCCAAATCTTGTTAACAGGTTATATTAACTATGTTTAAACACTTTTTATCCCTAAGCATGCATACACTCTAGGTGTTCCCAAAGTCTTAGGTCAAAAACAATCAAAACAAGCAGATTATAGCACAATGTTTGATTTGGTGTTTCAAAGTTGAAAACTTGCAGCAAATAGCACACAAACAAGTATTTAGCAGATACAAAGCACAAACACAAACTTCCAACCACAAAATAACAAACTATGATCTCAAACAGGTAATCCCAAACATCCTTTTATATTTTTAAATCAAAATTTTCAAATCAAAAGTGTATTCCAAGGTTACCCAAGCACAAATCAACACAATAACAGGTGTAATATGCATATTTTAGCAAGATTAAGCCACAAATTTCACAAGAACACAAGCAACACACAAATATCACAAATATCCAACTTTTTATCAGATTTTGAGATTAAGGGTGCAAACCTCATGGATGTACATCCACACTCACGAATTTTGAGCTTATGTGCTAGCAAGAACAAACACAAGCTTCCACAATAAAGCCTGCTAAGATTGAACAAGGTTAAGAGCACAAATTTCAAAAACAGAAAAGTGGAAAATCTTGATTGATGCAACCTTTGTTCCCCACACTTGATTATCCCCAAGTTATAAGCTTCACAACACCTTGATATCACAATATCATGATGCTATGATCAGCTTTATAGCCCAAGAAGTCCAAGGTTTGAACAAGACTTAGCAAAATATCAAGATTAATGGAAAATGTGCAAACTTTTGCACACTCCTTTGGAAACAAGTTTTAGGATTCAAGAACAGTTAACATCAAACAATAATAAACAGATAATAAGGTTGGCACTTGATTTTTCTTCACCAAATTCAAACACATTTCATTAAACTGAATATATGATTTACAGATTTGTGAACAATGGAAAATTCAAGAGCAGGGCTCAAAGTGAAACCCTAAGGCCTTTATATAGGCTACAAACTACTTGCTAAGAAGCTAAAAAACGTAAACCCTAAAGCTGTGAAGTCCCCAATTTGCCCTTTGAGATTTTAATGTTATCTTGATCATGTGACAAGTTCTTGTTTTGTTGTGGAGCTGGCATGTGTTGGTATGTATCCAAGGGCTCACAATGAGCTTAGAAAGTAAGCAAGAATCATGCACGTTGGATGACTGGTGTAGTTTTGGCAGCTTCTTCTTTTTTGCAGCAGGCGAATCTTGTGTGGGACAATTGAGTGATGAGGTGGCCAGTTTAAAGGTTGGGTTATGTTGATAATACCCTTAATCATAAATCTGCACAATCTTAGGGCCTAATTACAACAGGATTAGGAAAACCCAAAATTGTTCTTGAGGTGAATAGTTGTGTGTCTGGTCCGAATTTATGATTAAATGGGGTGTTTAGCGCCACATTTAACTAATTAAATAATTAGTTAGTTAAATGGTGAGTGAGATGGTGATGTGGAGCCAAGGTGAAAGCTGATTGGTGGAGTGGAGTTAATGGGGCACGTGTCAAGCCCCAAGTGGTCTAGGTAAGTTGTGACGTCTGCCCAGATTTACCCCTCATCTTTGTAACTCTTTTCATTTGCAAATAAATCTACCAGATCCGGATTTCCTTTGTATATGAAGTTTCCAACTTCATACTTTTGCCCCAAATACTTTTCCAAAGTATTTTCAGGGGTATTTCTTGCCATTTCATGATTCTTGAAGGGTTGTTTTGGCATTTTCTTCATAGGTAATGGTCTTGACTTGTTTGTTTGACTTCTTGGAGGACTGAATGTGCCAAGTCATGATTAATGAAGGACCATTTTTGCCATTTCTTCAAAGTCAAGGGTCCTTTTGGTAATTTTGACATTTTTAAAGGACCAAACTTGTAATTTCTTGTAACTTGAAGTCCTTCATGGTATGTTTGACTTTGAGGAGGATAAATATTGACATTTTAGTTTTTTTGAGGGACTAGAATTCCCAATTCTTTAAAGTGGAGGGCCTTTTTTACAATATTGACAAACTTTAGGGACCAATCTTGTAATTATGATGACACAAGGGTATAAAGTGTCAATTCTTCAATATTGGAGGACCCTTCTTGCATATTCTTCAATTCTTCAAGGTTTTGTCTTGGAAAATATTCATTAGGGCTTGGTTCAATGTGCGACTTCGTTTCCCGTGTTCGTTTTTGTATGATTCTTGTGATCTTTTGTCATTTTCTCAATATCCGTACATAAAATACACAAGCAACAAACACAAGCATATATTTGGCCATTTTCATGATATTTAATGCATTTAAAGCCCTTTTTGGACGATGAGACTACGTATAAAAGCAGTCTCATCACTCCCCCATACTAAACCATTGCCGTGCCCTCACACAATGCTAGAATAAAGTATCGTAGCACCTCCAAATTTTTTTATTCACTTTATTGAATGATAAAATAGCTACACTACTTCTATTGCTACTACTACTTGCGTTTTTAGACATAATGTATGATTTTCATCGCAAAATGGGACGTTTAGGTTCATAGAATAAGAACACGTGAATGCTTCGTTAGAAATAATTTCATCGTCCTCGATTTTCACCCCAATTCCATGCCAAGCGTGCAACGAGATCATTGTCATTATAAGTTAGTAATGCTAACACTACTCATATGCCCTAATCACGTACTTATCCTCCCATTTTCCTAAGTTTTATCTCTTATATTTTATTTTGTCTTGAATGTTTCACGAGGATACATTGTTTGACTTATGCGATAATAGAGATTTAGGTCTAAAAATAGAGTCCTAATGGTGTAACCAAGACCATCAAATTAATAACCCCTCCTAATAAACAATGATGTTAAACAATTAAGTCAACAAGAAGGATTGATAAACACGGTTTTATAACGGTTTTGAACATGAGACTTATTACCAAGACTTTTATACGCCCCCTAACGGAAGGGACTTAACAAGGCATGAGGGCTACATTTTGTTGCTAAAGATCCAAAAGTGATGTGAAGAATAATTTATCGAAAATCAATATGAAGGATCGAGACACACGACGAAAAGCAAATACTCCCCTAAAGATCATGGAGAAGTCTATCCGAAAAGACCCTAACAAGGTATGAGGATAAATAGATCCAAGTCCTAAAAGGAGGCGGATCGTTGTATATCAAAGTCCAAAATAGAGATTGGAGAAAAATGAAGAAGTCGTGGTCCAAATATGAAGAATCTCTCAAAACTTCAAGTGAAGAAATTCCTATTATGAAGAGAAGACCATAATTTCAAGAACGTCTCTCAAAGATTTGAAGTATGAAGTCGCTGCCAAATATCGGTCCGAGAAAGGTCTCAAATCATGAAGCGAGTTATGCCAAGATATGAACTTTATGAGGTCCCGAGAAGCAGTTTTAAAAGATTTTGTCCTTTAGCTAACTATTGATTAAATCGTCCCACTTTGTTTTCAGCTTAAATAACTATCGAAATAAGTCAAACAATGCATCCTCGTGATCATTCAAGACAACAATAAAATATAAGAGATACACCTAGGAATAAGGGAGTCTAAGTGATAAATTGGGCCACATGAGTTCGTGTTAGTTTGCTAACTTATAATAACAATGATCTCGTTTTTATGCTTGGCATGGGGAACGTGAAACTTGAGAATGATGAACATTCATGACAACCAAAAACCCAATGTATGTATTTGATTTCTTACTTGTTTTGTTCTTATAGTTTCCTTAGTGTTTAGCATTTAATAAAGGCCAAGATGGGTTGTCTATGATGAAAAATGTAAACCGTGCTTTGAAATTAGTGCATTGCATGAGGACATTGTAATGGTCAAGTGTAGGGGATTTAATAAGTGTGAAAACACTTATCCTTTTACCACTTATTTCCAATAATAACAAGACCAAATCGTGTATTTTATGTCATAAAAGTCGGAATTATGCGTGGTTTGTGTTTTTATTGTGTTTTAGGACTAAAAGATGCAAAAGGAAGAAAACATGGGCTATCACGGGCTTTTATCGAAGAAAAAGACTAAAGACGAAGTCGAAAGATCGAGAATGCAAAAAGAACGGAAGTCCAAGGCCTATTCTGAAGATTTATCGAAGAAAAAGTCTAAAGACGGAAGTTTAATGAAGTCGAAGAACTTAAGTCTAATTATAGAAGAAAATTATAAGACAAGTTCAATTTATATTTACTAATCCCAAGACGACGTCGAGAAAGACAAAGAAATTAAGTCGAGTCGAGACGAGAAGAAAGAAATAAGATAGCTTAAGCATGTAATCTCCCCACCTCCTATAAATATCCTCCTAATGTGTCATTAGGAGGGTGGTTAGGTGGTTAATTTTTGAGTAGTAGTTTATTTTTAGTTTTCAAGTTTTTCTTAAGTTTTCTTCTCTCTAGTTTTCGAAGTTCATCAACCTTAATCTTGTAATCTTTTGATATTAATCTTTAATCAATCAAGCTTATTTCTTTAATTCTCATTCTACCTTTCTTAATCTTTTACTTAATCTTGATAATCATGTAGTTTTATCTTAATCTTGTTGATGATTCGATTGTTTAGCTTATTTGGTTATACTTATTAAATTGGTGATCTTAAAAGTTTTTATATAAAAGTGCTTATTTCTTTAATCTTAATGCTTAATAGTTTTTAAAAATAAGTTGATTTTGTTAAGTTTAAAAAAGTTTATAAAAAGTTCTTTTTGATTTCTAGCTTATTTAGAGTTTCAAAAGTTTTTAAATTTTAGCTTATTCACCTTTTTCTAAAATCTTTTTGGTTTAAGTTTTGGTATGTGCTTATTTTTGGAATTTCTTATTTGCTAAGTTGTTTGATATCCGGGTTCTCTAAACCCCTTTATTCCGGTTAGTGGTCGTAACAGAACATTCCGGATAAGCTTCAACATAGCTTATTCCGGATAAGGAACTTAACCCTCTTATTCCGGATTTGTCCTATATCCCCAGTATTCCAGATAAGCACGTTATTAGTTTTCCGGATAAGCTCTTAGTCTTCAATATTCCGGATAATCATCTTAAGATTATTCCGGATAAGCAACACACCTCAGCATTCCGAATAGTTGGTAGTTTCAGTTGTTCCGGATAGTCATCAATTCCGGATAAGGGTACATTAAATTTATTCTGGATTAGTTACATGTTTCAGCATTCCGGATAGTGGCAAGAACTTTATTCCGGATAACAACTCCTTTCTTTATTCTGGATAAGCCCTCGGTATTTTATTCCGGATAAACCTCCCAACCTGTATATTCCGAATATGCATTCATTTGTTTTTCCGGATAAGTAGAAGAAGAATCAATTCCGGATAAGCTGCACAATTGATTATTCCGGATAAGGCCTACCAAGTTATTCCAGATAATATTCCGGATAAGGGTTTGTTTTTACAGTTTTTGAATTTCAACTTTCTCGCCTTTTTACTTAGCTTTATTCTAACTTGTCTTATTCTAGTTTAAATATTTAAAGTTTACATTTTTATAAGTTTTAATTAGTTACTTCTCAATTTCTAAAGTCTTCATTTTTAGTTTTAAATTTTAAAGCTTTCATCTTTATTTACTCAACGACATTTTCATTTTTAGTTTAAAATAGATAACCAAACCTTTTTATTTTCCACCAAGAACAATTGAGTCGCACTTTCTACCATTAATCAATTCGAAAAGATCGGAATAACGAAATTATTTTATACTTGGTGAAAACCTTTGTATTAAATGGCGCCACTGCCGGCTCTTTTCGTTAAGATTAACGGTTTTAAGTGAGAGACGCGTTGGATTTTGGGATCCGTTCATCTTTGAACGTTATTTTACTTGCTTTAAAATTTTCAAAAATCCATAAAAATTAAAAATTTTCAAAAATACAAAAAAAAAATAGAAAAACATATAAAAACCAAAAATATTTCTTTTCTATTTTGTTTTTCCTTTTGTAGGTGTGCATGCGTACTCGTGCTCGTAAGAAGAAAGTAGCTCAAGCCGAAGTCATTACTCTACCTATTGTCACCATGGACAATCAACCAATGATCGAGCTTTTGAAATCGCGCGTAGAGGGCAACACCGATGCTATTGTCATACCCGAGATTGAAGCCAACAACTTTGAGCTTAAATCCTGCTTCATTCAAATGGTCTCTGCTCAACCCTTCTTGGGGCGTTCAATTGATGATCCTCATGACCATATTAAAAGGTTTCTTCAACTCACTAATACGGTTAAGTATAATGGGGTTTCACAAGAGGTAATTCGCTTGCAACTTTTTCCTTTCTCCTTAGAGGGACAAGCCCGACATTGGCTTGATAAGAAACCGCCACAAAGTATTCTTACGTGGACGGATTTAGAGACCAAATTTATCAACTAATTTTTCCCATCCTCACGTACTACCGCTTTGTGGAATGAAATCATTACTTTTGAACAAAAGTACGGTGAGACATTTAGTGAATCTTGGGACCGTTTTAAGGAACTTTTAAGAAAGTGTCCACAACATGGTTTAATAAAAGTACATCAAATCAATACATTTTACAATGGTTTAAGCATGAATGACCAAGATTCACTAAATAGTGCCTCGGGGGGTAACATTTTGGTTAAGTCTGCTAATGTCGCTTGGGATATTATTGAGAACAAGTCTAGAGTGCAAACCAAGAGTGTTCGGACCAATGTGGCTAGTGCTAGCACTAATGAGAGCGTCAAGAGAATCGATAAGCTTACTTCGCTTGTTGAATCACTTGCTCTCCAAGCCGCCAACAATACCAAAGCTATCACTGCCCAAGCTAGTGCTTTGAGTCAATCTTGTGAAATATGCGGGGGGATCTCACTCATACACCGATTGTCCTTCGACTCATGACAATCCGGAAAATGTGTATGCCGCCAACGGTACCTATTCTACAGGAGGCTATCAAGCACGTCCTCAAGGTGACCGCAACTTGCTCAGCTATCGCTCAAACAACTTTCTTTCACCACCCGGTTTTCCCCCCTCAAAACCCAAACAACCTTAATTGCAACAATCAAAACCAACCACGTGCTCCAAATCAATATCAAAACCAAAGAAACCCATATCCGCCCCAAAGAAACAACCAAGTTTACCAACAACCTGCTTATCAACCACCTGCCTACCATGCTCCTCCCAACCAACCCACTGCATTACACCAAGAGGTTGAAACCTACATGAGGACTAATGATGCGATAGTGCAAAATCTTTAGCGGGAAATGGCCAACATGAAAGCAGATATGGTGAAACAAGGAAATGATCTTCGAGCTGATATGCGAAACACTTTGGCAAGTCAAACGAATGACTTAAGGAACACGATGGCTAGTTTCTTCCCAAGTAATCAAGCCTCTGGTTCGGGTTCTCTTCCGAGTAACATCGTTGCTAATCCAAGAGGGGAGATGAAAGCAATCACCACTCGTAGCGAAAAAGATTTAAAGGAACCCGAGCTTCCTACACCTACACCGGTGATTGTGACAAAGGAAAACGAGTCTACTTCTCCAATTCCTCCACCTTCTATTTCTCCAATTCCTCCAACTTCTACTTCTCCAATACCACCACCTTCTACTTCCACCACTCCACCACCCAAGGATGTGAGTGAGAATTCTATCCCAAAGCCTTCATCTCAACCCAATAAACCTTATCCTTCAAGGTTGAGGAAAGAGAAATTGAAGAAAAAGGATGATATTCAGGTTTCTAACTTTCTTAAAATGTTTAAACAACTGAATTTCAATATCTCCTTTGCTGAGGCTCTTGCTCACATGCTGAAATACGCTAAAATGTTTAAAGATCTTCTCAGTGATAAGGAGAAACTTCTCGATATTGCTCAGACCCAACTTAATGAGAATTGCTCTGCAGTGCTGATGTTGGAGTTTTTACCACTCTTTAGGAAAAGAGCAATAAATAGGGCAAGTGTGCACGACGATTTAGGAAAACCGTGTGTGAATGACCCTAAGTGAGTTCGTTCTCGAGGAGGCAAGTGTGTTGTGTTAAGAGTTGATTAATGTTTGTGATTATATGATTGAGAAAGAAATGGGATTAGAAGAGAAAGACGGTTACGAAAACAGATTAAACTACGACGAAAAAGGCGAACACGTAAAACCGTAAATAGTGCCAAAACTAAAATTTTAACCTAAAAATTCCTAAAAATTACTAAAAATCCCCAATAATATTCTAAGAGTTTACAAAAAATCCAAACTTGCTAAAACCTTTTAATTAATTAGATAATGACTTTTTAATGCTAATTAAAGCCCTAAAAATCACAATTAAATATTAAAAAGCATTAAACAAGATCTAATAGTTTGTAAACCTCAAAAATATCCTAATTAAGCTAAAAACTATTTTTAAAAATTTTAAAACCAAATTAAACTATTTTTAAACACTTAAAAACTATTAAAATCAATTAAATCTTAAATTAATTCTAGAAATTAATTGAAAAGTCTAAAAAAATATTTGGAAAGTGACAAAACTCCTAATTAATTGTCCTTAACCTAGGAAAAATGAAAAAACTAGAAAAAACCAACTTTCTATTTTTAGCAATAAAATAATATTAAAATATTCAAAAAAATAAAAAGTTTGTAAATAAATTCTAAAAAATTACCAAAAATCCTAAATAATGTAACTAAAACAAAAATGCAAACCAAATTTTTTGAAACCTATTTAATAATTTTATATTAAATTTTAAAGTTGCTTAAAAACACTAAAATCCTATAAAATTAAAAATAAGCTAAATTGAAAACCTAATTAGCTGTAAACCTCAAAAGTATGATTAAAAACCTAAAAACTATTTTTTCAGATTTTTAAATTACCTTTTATTATTTTTAAATGACTTTCTAAAAATTAAACTTAAAATAATCCTAATAAATTAATGAATAATGGGAAAAATAAACTTTTTGCTCAGAAAAGTCAACAACCCTAATATAACTTAAGAAAAATGTTAAACAGGAAAAATATTAAGGAAATAAGCTAAAAACAGCTTATTTAAAAGCTGATAGCTAAATAAGCTCAAAAACAAACACACCTTAAATATCTAATGAAATGAAGCAATAACGTAAAAAGCCATCTGGATCACTGGTTAACACGCTAGCCCTTGGAAAGCAAGGTCGCGTGTTCGAGCCCAGGCAAGGTGAGCTTTTTGCAACTTTTTTTTTTTTAACTTTTAAAACTTAATCCAGGTACTTAATTAACTTCTAAAACACAAACACAAACCTAAAATAACAAAGATTAAGGCTTAGGAAAGCCAAAACGTGCCCAGTTATGCACAACTATCTGATGAACACACAAGTGTTCTTCACTTGTGAAGATAAAAGACAAGAGGGCTTGTCTTGTGATTTTGTGTTGTTTTTGGTGGACAAATGGCACCCTTATACTCTTTGGAGTATAAGGAGTCAATAATAACACAAAAGACAGGGAAGCACAACACAAATTCATTCACAAAATAAGCAAAAAGGTTGCTGATATGACTAGATGTTTCTGATGAGTACTTGCTGATGCAATGTGCACACAAATGAGATTCAAAGCCTTAAAACTTACATATACTCTCATCAAATGACATACAATTAATTCACACTCCTTCTTAAACCTATTTTCTAACAGATTATCAAATTGGAAGCACCAATTTCACACAAATAAGCAGAAATCAAGCAGTGACTGATTATAGCTATATTCTCAAACTTTTGACATGCACATGTGTTCAAGACTTACCCAAACAAAATGTCAAGCTCACAAATAACCTAATAATACCCTAATAAGTGTATAAGACAGATTAAAACACAAGATTAACTTCAACAACCCTATGTTAAACCCTAATCCCAAACACACCTTTAAAATCTAAAATCAAATTTTAACAAAGCAAATGGTATCAAAACACAATCAAACTGATTATCACTTACTAAAACATGCATATAACATCTAAATGACCAATATTCAATACTCAAATCAACACTTAAACACTTAGCACAAAAATCATACAATTCACATAAAATTTTCAGAAAGCTAAAATGAAATGGGAAACAAGAACTACCTTAAGGGTCCTACATCCAGGACCCTTAGTGGTTGAAAAACCACCTCCAAACAAGCCCGGGCTTGTGCTGAACTTTGTTGAGGTTCTGATGAAGTTTGCTTAACAAAAATGAATAAGGTTGGTCCCTTTTTGAATCTGCTAAGAGAAAAGGGAACAAAGCTTGTGTAAAAGCTTAAGAGCTTACCCCTAGCTTATAGATTAAGCTAGAAGGAAACCTTAGCTTATAGGTCAGATTATGATAAACTTAAAAAAGAAAGAAATGACCAAACCAATGGCTTATTTAAACTTGGGTACCCACTACACCAGAACAAGCCATGGTGTTATGGACATACACAAGCTCAAATACCATCATACCAACACAATTAATCACCATTTTAACAGGTTATGAATGAATTTTAAGATTTGAGAAAAGACTTGAAAAGAAAACAGAAACTTGGAAAATTAAAAACCTTTGCTGAAACTTAAACCAAACTCAAACAATGAACTTAAATCAACTGAAATGTAAAGGGAACTCAATATTTCTCATCAACAACACTTAAACCATTTATATTCCTTAATAAACTGGATTTACAAAGCTTGTGAAAAAGGAGAAAAATCAAGAACAAGAATAAGCTAAGTCCTATGTGCCTTTATATAGGCTTACACTTGTTCTAGAAAGCTGAAAGAAACCTAAAAACCCTAATGTGTAAACTTCCTTCATTGCCCTTGGAAATTCAGATATTCTTATGAAGATGCTTGTTTTTGAATTAGGTCAAGAGGCTCCATGTGATGTTCTTGGACTGATGTGGGGGTGCCAGAGGTGTCAAACTGCTTTTGGAGCGTTGGATGACACATATGGAGCAAGAATGAGTCTTTTAGCCGTTGATGGGTTTGTACACTTTGTTTTCTTGTGCAGGGGAGGGTCAGGGGTATCACATGAGTGAAAGTGATGGGTTATTTGGGTTTGGGATATGCTTAGTATTAGGTTAATCACCCATCTGGACAAGTTGGTTAAAAACCCCTTTGTTTTTTAGTTGATTGATTCTGGGATTATCTAGGGTTTATGGAAGGATTAAGGGGGTTTTAATCCGTTTGTGGATTAATGGCTTTTTGAAAATGTGTTTAGGAGGGAAGGGTTAAATAAATGGGTTTATTAGCTGGTGGAATGGTGACGTGGAAGAGGGAGTGAGGTGGGGATTTATGATTGGTGGTGGTGGGTGATGTGTACATATGATTGGCTGAGATAAGTTCCAATGTCTGGCAGAATTGGCCCCCCATGTTTCCTTTTGTCTTCATGTTGTAATAAAATAGCATCAACGCCCAATATACACATGACAACTTTGGACAGCTTGTCATTTTTGGCACAAATACTTCCCAACTTGAATCAAGGACTTAAAATGCAATTTCTTCATATCTGAAGGGCTGTTCTTGACATGTCTTCATACTTCAAGGACTTTGACTTGTTTGTTGACTTCTTGAAGGACCATTATTGACAATTTAGTTTTGTTGAGGGACTAAATTTGCCAATTCTTCAAAGTTAAGGGTCCTTTTTGTAATTTTGACAAACTTTAGGGACCAAACTTGTAATTATGAAGATACAAGGGTATAAAGTGTCAATTCTTCAAACATAGAGGACCAATCTTCATGATTCTTCAAATCTTCAAGGGTTTTCTTTGGAAAATTCTTCAGTAGGGCTTGGTTCATCGTGCGGCTTCGTTTCCCGTGTTCGTTTTTGCATGATTCTTGTGATCTTTTGTCATTTTCTCAATATCCGTACCTAAAATACACAAGCAACAAACACAAGCATATATTTGGGTATTTTGATGATATTTAATGCATTTTAAGCCCTATTTGGACGATGAGACTATGTATAAAAGTAGTCTCATCACTCCCCCATACTAAACCATTGCCGTGCCCTCACGCAATGTTAGAATAAAGTATCAAAGCATCTCCAAAATTCATTTTATTCACTTTATTGAAATGATAAACTAGCTACACTACTACTATTACTACTACTTGTGTTATAGACATAATGTATGATTTTCTTCGCAAAATGGGACGTTTAGGTTCATAGAATAAGAACACGTGAATGCTTCGTTAGAAATAATTTCATCGTCCTCGATTTTCACCTTAATTCCATGCCAAGCGTGCAACGAGATCATTGTCATTATAAGTTAGTAATGCTAACACTACTCATATGCCCTAATCACGTACTTATCCTCCCATTATTCCTAAGTTGTATCTCTTATATTTTATTTTGTCTTGAATGTTTCACGAGGATACATTGTTTGACTTATGCGATAATAGAGATTTAGGTCTAAAAATAGAGTCCTAACGGTGTAACTAAGACCATCAAATCAATAACCCCTCCTAATAGACAACGATGTCAAAAAATTAAGTTGACAAGAAGAATCGATAAACACGGTTTTATAACGGTTTTGAACATGAGACTTATTACCAAGACTTTTATACGCCCCCTAACGGAAGGGCCTTATTATCTTTGGTTTACCTCCATCTTTTATTCAACTTCGCCATGAAGCTTTTATTATGACTTCGGTCTTGCCTTGCCTTTTATTATCCGCCTCATCGGTGGTTTTATTAGCCAAAGACGTATATCCTCACGCTAAAGCGAATTTTGGATCTTTAAAGCTTCGAAGATTAAGGTTTGATTCACTTTCAATTTTGCATAGATTTTAGGCCTTGTGGGGCTTCAATTGTTTGCTAGATTTAGGTGAGCACTTGAAATCTTATTATTGGGTGAAGCTTTCGATTATTGGGGTGCCAATACTTCAAAACCGTGACGCTGGCGATACCTTAATGTCTTCCCAATTTAATTACACGGAAGCTACTAGAAAAGACTAGAAACCCAACAATCCTAACTAAACCGCTAAGTCAATATTTATTAAGCAAAAAATATTTACAAGCGAAGGGAGAATAAGCAAACAACGAGAACACATGAGTTTTTGAAAGAATACGAGTACTCTACGTTTAGCATAGTAACTTATAATTAACTCTATCATTTCTCGTCCTCATTTAAGAGACTTAGCCTAATGTGTAGTTAAGGAATCAAAGCTAAGTGCTCAACACGCACGGTCGAGTCAAAAATTACTCTTAATCTCGCCATCGGAAAATCTACATTCGTGTCTTCAAACACTTATAAAACATGAGAAAAATTTTAAAATTTGGCCAATTTTAGCCTTATTTTGCAACAAAACGATAAACAAAAAGATAAACTTTGGAAAGCGTGAAGGTTTTGCAAGGCAAATTATCTATTCACCCCCCATACTAAAGTTAAACATTGTCCTCAATGTTTCGAGTCTAGGGGTGCAAACACCCCCATACAAGAGACATAGTCGAATGCCTAATCTAGCATGGAAAGGGTGTAACCGTTAAATTAATAGCCGTTTATGAAGTGTGCTAAAAACCTAAGGTTAGAACAATCAAGGATATATCATGGATATTGAGAAATGTCTCCAAAGCAAACGATCGAGTGCTCCCATAAACGAACACGAGAGGCTCCAATCGTGAAGATCATGATCTAAAAACCACAATTCACAAACAACCACGGAACAAAGGTTGGAAGGGCACAAATCCCCACACGTAAGCTACATTAGAAAGCGATAATATGTACATAGGATAAGCATGGGACTCCCCCACGAGGCACCTCGTTTTTGATTACCGAGTCATGAGCTCGACTCGATCCCCTCAATACTAATTATCATTGGGGAAGGTGATTTGGTCGAGGTAGTTCAAGGATGGAACTTCCCCGCCAAAGTAGTGCTTCAACGTATGTCCATTCACCTTGAAGTTAGGACCATCATCTTGAGCTAGCTCGATGGTCCCATACGGAAACACTTGAGTCACGGTGAATGGACCGGACCAACGGGATTTCAATTTACCGGAAAAGATTTTCAATCTTGAATTAAAAAGCAAAACTTGATCCCCAATGTTAAAAACCCGGTTTTTAATTTTAGAATCATGCAAGTTTTTAGTTTTCTCTTTATAAATCAATGAATTTTCATAAGCAATGTCCCTCAGTTCATCCAATTCATTCAATTTCATTTTCTGGTGTTTTCCCGCGGTCTCCATATCATCATTACAATGCTTTAGGGCCCAATAAGCCTTGTGTTCTAACTCGATAGGCAAATGACAATTCTTTCCATACACAAGCTTATAGGGAGTGCACCCAATGGGCGTCTTATGAGCGGTCCTAAAGGCCCATAAAGCATCATCCAACTTATCCGACCAAGATTGTCGGTTTTCCCCAACGGATCTCTCCAAGATCCTTTTCAAAGCTCGGTTTGAAACCTCGACTTGCCCACTCGTTTGTGGGTGATAAGCCGTAGAAAGCCGATGTGTAACCCCATATTTCCTTAGAACCCTTTCAAATTGGTCATTACAAAAATGGGTTCCACGATCGCTTATGATTGCACGAGGGGTTCCAAACCGAGAAAACAATTGCTTCAAAAACTTGACTACCACACGAGCATCATTGGTGGGCAAGGCCTTTGCCTCCACCCACTTAGAAAGGTAGTCAACCGCAACGAGAATGTACTTATTACCACGAGATGATGGGAACGGCCCCATAAAGTCTATACCCCAAACGTCAAAGATCTCACATACTTGAATGATATTTTGTGGCATTTCATCTTTTTGTGAGGCTTTTCCTTGTCGTTGGCATGCATCACACGACTTCACAAGATCTTGTGCATCTCGGTAAATAGTAGGCCAAAAGAAGCCGGCATCAAACACCTTCTTAGCCGTGAGATTAACACCGTGGTGACCACCCGTGGGTCCCTCATGGCAAGCTCTAAGGATGTTAGAAGCTTCGGTGCCAAATACACAACGTCGGATGATTTGATTCGCACAAGTTCGAAACAAGTAAGGGTCGTTCCAAAAGTAGAACTTGACGTCACGAAAGAATTTTCGTTTTTCTTGAGTCGTCATACCCTTAATGATGAAGTTGCCCGCATGGTAATTTGCAAAATCCGCAAACCATGGGGTAGAAGAATCAAGCTTAGAATTCACTACACCAAGTGTCTCGAGCGGAAATGTTTCGGTGATTTCCTTGGGCTCGTAAACACTTTGGTGAGGATCTTCCAAACGAGAGAGATGATCGGCCGCTAGATTCTCGGCTCCTTTTTTGTCAACGATTTTGTGATCAAATTCTTGAAGGAGGAGAATCCAACGAAGTAATCTAGGCTTAGCATCTTGCTTTGCCATGAGATACTTAATAGCCTAATGGTCCGTATACACTATGCATTTCGTCAAGACGAGGTAAGGTCGGAATTTCTCAAATGCATACACCACGGCAAGGAACTCCTTTTCCGTTGTAGTGTATTTAAGTTGAGCCTCGGTCATCGTCTTGCTAACATAGTGAATAGGAAAGAAGTGCTTATCATGACGTTGCCCCAAAACGGCCCCAATAGCGTAATCACTTGCATCACACATAAGCTCAAAGGGGAGATTCCAATTGGGAGCAACAAGAATGGGAGCTTCGGTAAGTTTCCTCTTAAGGATCTCAAAGGCTCGTACACAATCTTCGTCAAAGACAAAACGTGCCTCTTTTTCCAGAAGATGTGTAATGGGTCGAGAAATCTTCGAGAAATCCTTGATGAATCGTCGATAAAAGCCCGCGTGGCCTAGGAAACTCCTAACTCCCTTAACGGTTTTGGGATGAGGTAATTTGGCGATGACGTCTACCTTAGCTTGATCTACCTCAATCCCCGCTTTCGAGACCTTGTGCCCTAAGACGACTCCACTCTTAACCATAAAATGACACTTTTCACAATTGAGCACAAGGTTGGTTTCCTCACAACGTTTCAACATTCTCTCTAGGTTCGACAAACACGAAGTGAAAGAATCACCAAACACGGAAAAGTCATCCATGAAGACTTCCATCGTCTTCTCGATCATATCATGAAAAATAGCCATCATGCACCTTTGAAAGGTTCCCGGTGCATTACAAAGTCCGAATGGCATTCTACGATAGGAAAATGTTCCATATGGACACGTAAACGTAGTTTTTTATTGATCACGAGGGTTGATGGGAATTTGGAAGTAACCGGAAAAACCATCTAAAAAGCAATAGAAATCGTTTCCCGCAAGACGCTCCAACATTTGGTCCATGAAGGGCAAGGGAAAATGGTCTTTTCGAGTGGCTTCATTCAACTTTCGATAGTCAATGCACACTCTCCATCCGGTCACGAGTCTAGTGGGAATTAACTCGTTGGCATCGTTTGGCACAACGGTCATCCCTCCATTTTTAGGGACACAATGAATAGGACTCACCCAAGGGCTATCGGAAATAGGGTAAATCATTCCCGCGTCAAGGAGTTTAAGGACCTCCTTTTTGATGACGTCGTGAATTTTGGGGTTCACCCTCATTTGACTTTGGATTGTTGGCTTGAAATCCTCCTCCATTAAGATTTTGTGGGTACAAAACTTGGGATCGATTCCCTTAATGTCGGATAACTTCCACGCAATCGCCCCTTTGTGGTCCTTTAGAACATCGACAAGTGCGGTTTTTTCATCATTCGAAAGATCCTTCGCAATAATAACCGGCAACTTGTCGTCCTCCTCTAAATAGACATATACGAGGTGAGGAGGTAAATCTTTCAACTCGAGAATAGGTGGTTCCTCAAGTGAAGATTTAGGCTCGATACTCATAACCTCCTCGGGTGGGGGAAATGGGAAATCGTTGAGAAAATCCTTGATAATCGAGAAGTCCTCATCGTTGTCGAGGTCTTCGTCACAAGTACGTGGAACATCGAATTCTTCCAACGTAAAACCACCACCTTCAAAAGGAGTGAAGGTTGGTGTCGAATTATCAAGAATTGGATCTAACATAGTGGGATTGCCACTAGTTTCTTCATCACCAAACCCTAAAACTTCTTGTGAAAATTCCTCGCAAACCACGTCGATCATATCAACGAGGTTTATGGTTGCAACGGAATAAACATGAGAAAGTTGAGAATTTTGAGTTGCGTTTATAACAAGTTCCTCGTCGTCGAAATGTAAGGTGATCTTTCTAGCATGCACATCAATTAAAGCCATAGACGTATCTAAAAACGAACGACCTAAAATAAGAGGAACTTGAGGATCCGTGGGGATATCAACAACGATAAAGTCTACGGGATAGTAGAACTTCCCCACTTTCACAAAAACGTCTTCCGCCAAACCACATGCAAGAATCGTGGAATGGTCGGCCAACTCAATAGACATTCGTGAAGGAGTAAGATTAGGAAGATTGAGCGACTTGAAGATTGCAAGTGGCATCAAGTAAATGCTAGCACCAAGATCGGCCAAGGCATAGCATTCTTCCATATCTTGAATTGCACAAGGGATCAAAAATTTACCGGGATCACCGACTTTTTGAGGTATGCGATTAAGATAAACCGACGAACAACTAGACATTTGGTGTAATTTCTCCTTGTTGTTCAACATACTCTTAAAGTTAGCGGCAAATCGAGGCATCATGACCAAAGCATCGGCGAAACTCACATTAAAATGCAAATCACGAAACATTTTCATAAAAAGCTCAAATTGGTAGTTGTCGCGCTCTTGTCGTTTCTCCTTCCTAAGTCTCGATGGGTAAGGCAAGGGTGGTGTGGGTTGGGGCATAGGCATAGCCTTTGGAATCTCGGGTTCCAATGTTGGAAAAGGGTCGACCGTAGGTGTGGCATGAGCGGTACTTTGTGGGATTGAAATATGCTCCTTTTCGACCACCACCTCGGGTTCTTCCTCAATTTCCTCCACCGTTGGAGTAATTGGTTGAGGAGTCGGTTCTTTAAGTGTCTTACCACTTCGTGTGGTAATCACTTTCATCTCTCCCTTCGGGTTTGAAACGGTGTTACTAGGTAGACCACTCGAAGTAGAGGCTTTGTTTCCCATGACGGCTTCTAAAATTGCATTAAGCTTAGCATCGTGACTATTAAACTTCAAATCTTGACTAGCGGCTTTTTGGTCAATTTTTTGTTCAAGCCTAGCATGACTTTGCTCTATCTTGTTGTTTCCCCAGCAAGCCATAGGGGTAGGCGGAAGACTTTCTCCTCTCGCTACAAGAAAAGCCCTTTTATTGATCTTGATTATATGCCGTAGTACCTACCCCTCACCTGGCCTGCGAGGGGCTTCAAAGGCGACCTCGAATTTGATTAGCAAAATCATTTTTCAACTCATTTCTCATGTTAAGATTTTCTTTCACAAAGTTAGCCAACTCCTTAGTGTTTTTAGCCGTGTCCCTAGCTTGACTAGCCAATTGCTCTTGTATGTTTTCCAAAATCTTATCATTTGTCGTGGCGTAATTCAAAAAGTCCATTGGAAGTTCTTTAGTGTAAACATTTTGAAGACCTTGACTTGTGTTTTGAAAATTACGGTTTTGATTTTGATTTTGCAATTGGCTACTAGTTCCTTGATTCCCATAGTTGTTATTACCCTTAAAATTGTTCCTTTGATTGCTTTGGTAACCAACTTGATTGTTTCGATAATTGTTAGCATTTTGATTTGGTGGAAAACCCGGTGGAGTCAATTGATTAGTGCGAGGAACTTGACCGTTTTGGTTATAAGTTCCCGCGGCCGCGAAGGCACTCGAAGTGTTACTACCGTTGGTAATGCACTCGGAATAATCGTGAGCTCCACCAAAATACATACAAGAAACCTCAACCGCTTTAATCGTAGCGGGAGCGGGTTGTTCACCAACTTTAAACTCAATTAACAATCCTTTCAACTTATCAAAAATTTTGTTCTCCAAATTAGCCTCGATTTGACAAGCATCAACGGTGTGTGACAATGAAGGCGAAGACGAAGTCTTACGAACACTCGACGTGCTACGAGGACTATACACCTTAGACCTATTCTCAATGATTAACAATGCTTCCTCGACCGTCTTACACAAAAAATTACCACCCGTGGCGGCATTAAGATAATCACGCTCATGATCGTTCAAGCCATTGTAAAACGTGTCAATTTGATGCAAGTCGGAAAAACCATGATGAGGACATTTGTGCAACATTTCCTTAAACCTATTCCAAGCCGTTGAAAAACTCTCATTATACTCTTGTGAAAACTTTGAAATCTCGTTTTTCAAGTGCGTAGTCTTAGAGGGCGGAAAAAATTGGTTCACGAATTTTGAAACGAGATCCTTCCACGTCAATATAGAATTGGTTGGCTCTTTCTCTAACCAAAATTTTGCGGGCCCCGCTAAGGAATACGGAAAAAGCATCATCTTAATTGAGTCGTTTGAGACGTCCTTAAACTTGCAAGTGGCAGTGAGACGATTAAATTGGCGAATGTGGTTATGAGGGTTGTCCTTTTCGTCACCTCGAAACTTGTTGTTTTGAATCATGGACAACAAACCCGTCTTAACCTCAAAATTCTCCGCAAGGATAGCGGGAATCACAATCGCTTCTCCATAACCCTCGGTGGGTGCTTGAAGCAACTCCATCATAGTTCGATTAGCCATGGGTGCTTCTTTCACTATAATGGGTTCGTCAATAGGAGACTCCTGACTAGTAGGAGTGATTGATTTGTTTCTTCGTTTACGAGCACGTCTTGCTTTAGAGCGAGTTTGCATAAACGTCACGTACAACGAGAAGGCGAGCAAAGAAGATTCTTTTTGGTGTTTTTACTTTTTCAATTTTTTTGTGGTTTTTGATTGTTTTTACTTTTTTGGATTTTTGGAATGTATTAGTAGACACAAATCTACAAATCTCCTCCTTAATGAAATCTCTCGATTAAAGAAGCCTCAAGGAATGAAAATGATCACGTGAAGTGAACGCCTTCGATGACTTTAGAACGATGGTGGAACACCAAATCGTTCAAGAGGGTTTAATCAAATGAAACCAAGAAAATATATATGATACTTAGTAATACTTTGGGCGGCAAAACCCTCGATTAGCTTTCAAAATCAAAATTCGCACAAGCAAGCGGAGGAAACGAGGCGGCGCGAAGCACTTAAGAGCCTTTTTCCTTTAGGTCGTGAAATACAACCGCCTTATACCCACCTTATAGTTTGTATTTCTCAAAATCGAGCTTCACGAAAGTATTTATCTATTTTTGCCTTTTTCTTTGGTTTGAGATTCGAATACTGTAATGACCTCCCAAGTCAAGGTTGTGATTTCTCACGTATTTGGAGTACTTGTGAATTTATTGTTCTACGTATACAATATAGTAATAGTATTCACACAAAAACCGAAAAACGATAATACGTATTAGTAGAGTGCTACTAATACAAATACTAATTATGGCTATATAAAAACAACAATGGTTCAATCAAAACACAACACGCCTCCCCGGCAACGGCGCCAAAATGATGTTGGAGTTTTTACCACTCTTTAGGAAAAGAGCAATAAATAGGGCAAGTGTGCACGACGATTTAGGAAAACCGTGTGTGAATGACCCTAAGTGAGTTCGTTCTCGAGGAGGCAAGTGTGTTGTGTTAAGAGTTGATTAATGTTTGTGATTATATGATTGAGAAAGAAATGGGATTAGAAGAGAAAGACGGTTACGAAAATGGATTAAACTACGACGAAAAAGGCGAACACGTAAAACCGTAAATAGTGCCAAAATTAAAATTTTAACCTAAAAATTCCTAAAAATTACTAAAAATCCCCAATAATATTCTAAGAGTTTACAAAAAATCCAAACTTGCTAAAACCTTTTAATTAATTAGATAATGACTTTTTAATGCTAATTAAAGGCCTAAAAATCACAATTAAATATTAAAAAGCCTTAAACAAGATCTAATAGTTTGTAAACCTCAAAAATATCCTAATTAAGCTAAAAACTATTTTTAAAATTTTTAAAACCAAATTAAACTATTTTTAAACACTTAAAAACTATTAAAATCAATTAAATCTTAAATTAATTCTAGAAATTAATTGAAAAGTCTAAAAAAATATTTGGAAAGTGACAAAACTCCTAATTAAGTGTCCTTAACCTAGGAAAAATGAAAAAACTAGAAAAAACCAACATTCTATTTTTAGCAATAAAATAATATTAAAATATTCAAAAAAATAAAAATTTGTAAATAAATTCTAAAAAATTACCAAAAATCCTAAATAATGTAACTAAAACAAAAATGCAAACCAAATTTTCTGAAACCTATTTAATAATTTTATATTAAATTTTAAAGTTGCTTAAAAACCCTAAAATCCTATAAAATTAAAAATAAGCTAAATTGAAAACCTAATTAGCTGTAAACCTCAAAAGTATGATTAAAAACCTAAAAACTATTTTTTCAGATTTTTAAATTACCTTTTACTATTTTTAAATGACTTTCTAAAAATTAAACTTAAAATAATCCTAATAAATTAATGAATAATGGGAAAAATAAACTTTTTGCTTAGAAAAGTCAACAACCCTAATATAAACTTAAGAAAAATGTTAAACAGGAAAAATCTTAAGGAAATAAGCTAAAAACAGCTTATTTAAAAGCTGATAGCTAAATAAGCTCAAAAACAAACACACCTTAAATATCTAATGAAATGAAGCAATAACGTAAAAAGCCATCTGGATCACTGGTTAACACGCTAGCCCTTGGAAAGCAAAGTCGCGTGTTCGAGCCCAGGCAAGGTGAGCTTTTTGCAACCTTTTTTTTTTTAACTTTTAAAACTTAATCCAGGTACTTAATTAACTTCTAAAACACAAACACAAACCTAAAATAACAAAGATTAAGGCTTAGGAAAGCCAAAACGTGCCCAGTTATGCACAACTATCTGATGAACACACAAGTGTTCTTCACTTGTGAAGATAAAAGACAAGAGGGCTTGTCTTGTGATTTTGTGTTGTTTTTGGTGGACAAATGGCACCCTTATACTATTTGGAGTATAAGGAGTCAATAATAACACAAAAGACAGGTAAGCACAACACAAATTCAATCACAAAATAAGCAAAAAGGTTGCTGATATGACTAGATGTTTCTGATGAGTACTTGCTGATGCAATGTGCACACAAATGAGATCAAAGCCTTAAAACTTACATATACTCTCATCAAATGACATACAATTAATTCACACTCCTTCTTAAACCTATTTTCTAACAGATTATCAAATTGGAAGCACCAATTTCACAGAAATAAGCAGAAATCAAGCAGTGACTGATTATAGCTATATTCTCAAACTTTTGACATGCACATGTGTTCAAAACTTACCCAAACAAAAAGTCAAGCTCACAAAAAACCTAATAATACCCTAATAAGTGTATAAGACAGATTAAAACACAAGATTATCTTCAACAACCCTATGTTAAAACCTAATCCCAAACACACCTTTAAAATCTGAAATCAAATTTTAACAAAGCAAATGGTATCAAAACACAATCAAACTGATTATCACTTACTAAAACATGCATATAACATCTAAATGACCAATATTCAATACTCAAATCAACACTTAAACACTTAGCACAAAAATCATACAATTCACATAAAATTTTCAGAAAGCTAAAATGAAATGGGAAACAAGAACTACCTTAAGGGTCCTACATCCAGGACCCTTAGTGGTTGAAAAACCACCTCCAAACAAGCCCGGGCTTGTGCTGAACTTTGTTGAGGTTCTGATGAAGTTTGCTTAACAAAAATGAATAAGGTTGGTCCCTTTTTGAATCTGCTAAGAGAAAAGGGAACAAAGCTTGTGTAAAAGCTTAAGAGCTTACCCCTAGCTTATAGATTAAGCTAGAAGGAAACCTTAGCTTATAGGTCAGATTATGATAAACTTAAAAAAGAAAGAAATGACCAAACCAATGGCTTATTTAAACTTGGGTACCCAGTACACCAGAACAAGCCATGGTGTTATGGACATACACAAGCTCAAATACCATCATACCAACACAATTAATCACCATTTTAATAGGTTCTGAATGAAATTTAAGATTTGAGAAAAGACTTGAAAAGAAAACAGAAACTTGGAAAATTAAAAACCTTTGCTGAAACTTAAACCAAACTCAAACAATGAACTTAAATCAACTGAAATGTAAAGGGAACTCAATATTTCTCATCAACAACACTTAAACCATTTATATTCCTTAATAAACTGGATTTACAAAGCTTGTAAAAAAGGAGAAAAATCAAGAACAAGAATAAGCTAAGTCCTATGTGCCTTTATATAGGCTTACACTTGTTCTAGAAAGCTGAAAGAAACCTAAAAACCCTAATGTGTAAACTTCCTTCATTGCCCATGGAAATTCGGATATTCTTATGAAGATGCTTGTTTTTGAATTAGGTCAAGAGGCTCCATGTGATGTTCTTGGACTGATGTGGGGGTGCCAGAGGTGTCAAACTGCTTTTGGAGCGTTGGATGACACGTATGGAGCAAGAATGAGTCTTTTAGCCGTTGATGGGTTTGTACACTTTGTTTTCTTGTGCAGGGGAGGGTCAGGGGTATCACATGAGTGAAAGTGATGGGTTATTTGGGTTTGGGATATGCTTAGAATTAGGTTAATCACCCATCTGGACAAGTTGGTTAAAAACCCCTTTGTTTTTTAGTTGATTGATTCTGGGATTATCTAGGGTTTATGGAAGGATTAAGGGGGTTTTAATCCGTTTGTGGATTTATGGCTTTTTGAAAATGTGTTTAGGAGGGAAGGGTTAAATAAATGGGTTTATTAGCTGGTGGAATGGTGACGTGGAAGAGGGAGTGAGGTGGGGAGTTGTGATTGGTGGTGGTGGGTGATGTGTACATATGATTGGCTGAGATAAGTTCCAATGTCTGGCAGAATTGGCCCCCCCATGTTTCTTTTGTCTTCATGTTGTAATAAAATGGCATCAACGCCCAATATACACATGACAACTTTGGACAGCTTGTCATTTTTGGCACAAATACTTCCAAACTTGAATCAAGGACTTAAAATGCAATTTCTTCATATCTCAAGGGCTGTTCTTGACATGTCTTCATACTTCAAGGACTTTGACTTGTTTGTTGACTTCTTGAAGGACCATTATTGACAATTTAGTTTTGTTGAGGGACTAAATTTGCCAATTCTTCAAAGTTAAGGGTCCTTTTTGTAATTTTGACAAACTTTAGGGACCAAACTTGTAATTATGAAGATACAAGGGTGTAAAGTGTCAATTCTTCAAACATGGAGGACCAATCTTCATGATTCTTCAAATCTTCAAGGGTTTTCTTTGGAAAATTCTTCATTAGGGCTTGGTTCATCGTGCGGCTTCGTTTCCCGTGTTCGTTTTTGCATGATTCTTGTGATCTTTTGTCATTTTCTCAATATCCGTACCTAAAATACACAAGCAACAAACACAAGCATATATTTGGGTATTTTGATGATATTTAATGCATTTTAAGCCCTATTTGGACGATGAGACTATGTATAAAAGCAGTCTCATCAAGTGCTCTTAAGGAAATTACCAACCAAACTTGGTGATCCGGGTCGTTTCTTGATTCCTTGCAACTTCCCCGGGGTAGAGAATTGTATGGCCCTAGCCGATCTAGGTGCTAGTATCAACTTAATGCCTCTAAGCGTTTGGAATCAACTGTCTCTACCCAAGCTAGTCCCCACACGAATGACTTTGGAATTAGCTAACCGTACGGTTGCTTATCCAATGGGGATAGCCGAAGACGTCTTCGTTGGTGTTGACAAATTCACCTTTCCGGCGGATTTTGTTGTCGTTGACTACGAGATGGACCCCCGTGTTCCATTAATCGTTGGACGTCCATTCTTGAGGACCGGTCGCACTCTCATCGATGTAGCCGCAGGCGAATTAATCATGAGAGTTGGTGACGATAAAATCGTCTTCAACATGGGAAAACTTTCTAAGCAACCTTCTGAAAACGAGAGTGTTAATTTTATTGACGTTCTTGATGAGGCTTGTGAAGAACATTTCAAAGACGCTTGTAAAAGTGGTACTTCTTCTCTTCCCATTGTTGAGACCGTTGCCTCTATTGCTCCATCGCTAACTTCATTTGGAGAAAGTGATTTCATCTTGAAAGAATTTGAAGAAACTTTGGGAGATGTGGACTTGCAATATGACGATTCTCCCTCTAATTGGGATGAAGACATTCGTACCATTGAGAAACTTCTCAATAAGGACCATATTTCTCCACCATCTCCTAAGGATATCTCTATCGATGAGCCGAATTTGACTACGCCTTCCATCGAAAATCCTCCGGATTTAGAACTTAAGGACCTACTGTCTCATCTCGAGTACGTTTTCCTTGAAGACAACAAGGAGTCACCCGTCATCATCGCAAAGGACTTGAAAGAGGAAGAAAAATCTCGACTTATCGCCGTGCTGAAGAATCATAAGAAAGCGATTGCTTGGAAAATCTCCGATATTCGTGGAATTGATCCTCACTTTTGCACACATAAAATTCTCATGGAGGACGACTTTAAACCCACTATTCAAAGCCAAAGAAGGGTGAATCCTAAGATCCATGACGTTATCAAAAAAGAGGTTATCAAACTTCTTGATGCGGGCATGATCTATCCTATCTCGGATTCACCATGGGTTAGTCCGGTCCATTGTGTGCCTAAGAAAGGCGGAATCACCGTTGTGCCCAATGAAAACAACGAGTTGATTCCTACTCGTCTCGTTACACGGTGGAGAGTTTGTATAGACTATCGCAAACTCAATGATGCTACGAGAAAGGATCATTTTCCCCTTCCTTTCATGGACCAAATGCTTGAACGTCTAGCGGGTAATGACTATTACTGCTTTTTAGACGGTTTCTCCGGGTATTTTCAAATTCCCATCGATCCCAAAGACCAAGAGAAATCCACATTCACTTGTCCTTACGGAACATTTGCTTATAAAAGAATGCCTTTCGACTTATGCAATGCTCCTGGGACATTTCAAAGGTGTATGATGGCTATCTTCCATGACATGGTTGAAGAAACTATGGAAGTCTTCATGGATGATTTCTCGGTTTATGGTGATTCTTTCTCTCATTGCCTTGCCAATTTGGAACGCATGCTTAAGCGGTGTGAAGACACTCGCCTTGTTCTAAATTGGGAAAAATGTCATTTCATGGTAAAAGAAGGCATTGTGCTTGGACATAAAATCTCAAAAGCCGGTCTTGAAGTGGACCGTGCTAAAGTCGATGTCATAGCCAAATTACCTCCACCTTCAACCGTGAAGGGTGTGAGAAGTTTCCTTGGTCATGCGGGCTTCTATCGTCGATTCATCCAAGATTTTTCTAAAATCGCTCGCCCGATGACCCACCTCTTGGAAAAAGATACTCCTTTCATCTTTTCCAAAGAGTGTCTTGAATCCTTCAATCTTCTTAAGGATAAGCTAACTAAGGCACCGGTCTTGGTTACCCCTAATTGGGAGCTACCTTTTGAGTTGATGTGTGATGCTAGCGACTTTTCTATTGGAGCGATTTTGGGCCAAAGAGTGAACAAACACTTCCAACCAATCCATTATGCTAGCAAGACAATGATGGGGGCTCAATTGCATTATACCACTACCAAAAAAGAGCTTTTAGCTGTAGTGTATGCTTTTGAAAAGTTCCGCCCCTATCTTGTCCTCTCTACCACCATCATGTACACTGATCATTCCGCGTTGAAGTACTTGTTGACTAAGCAAGATTCTAAGCCAAGACTTCTTCGTTGGGTTTTGCTCCTTCAAGAATTCAACAATGAAATTCGTGACAAGAAGGGAGCCGAAAACCTAGCCGCGGATCATCTAAGTAGACTTGAGGATCCTTATCAAGGGGATCATCCGAATCAAGAGATCAATGACTCTTTTCCCCTTGAGGCCTTAATGTCTATCAACTCCAATCTTGATGACACCCCGTGGTTTGTGGACATTGCAAACTACTTAGCGGGTGGAATTCTCAAGGAAGGGTTAACGTCCCAACAAAAGAAAAAGTGCTTTAAAGATATTGAACATTATTTTTGGGACGACCCTTACCTCTTCAAACAATGTGCGGATCTTGTCATTCGTCGATGTGTTGATGGGTCGGCAGCGGTACAAATCCTTGATGCTTGCCATAAAGGACCCACCGGTGGTCACTTTGGTCCCAATTACACCGCTAAGAAAGTATTCGACTCTGGATTCTATTGGCCCACCATTTATCGTGACGCTCACGGAATGGTTAAACATTGTGATGCTTGCCAAAGACAAGACAAGATCACACACAAAGATGAGATGCCTCAAAATTTCATACAAGAATGTGAAATCTTTGATGTATGGGGCCACGACTTTATGGGGCCATTTCCATCAGCTAAAGGGAACAAGTACATCCTCGTAGCCGTTGACTACGTTTCTAAATGGGCTGAAGTTAAGGCTCTCCCTACGAACGATGCGAGGGTGGTTGTGAACTTTTTGAAGCAGCTTTTTGCTCGATTCGGTGTCCCTCGTGCTATAATCAGTGACCGCGGGACTCATTTTTGCAATGATCAATTTGCTAGAGTCATGGCTAAGTACGGTGTCAACCACCTTCTTTCCACCGCTTATCATCCCCAAACTAATGGGCAAGCCGAGATATCTAACCGCAGATTGAAGCGAATTCTAGAGCGTACTGTGGGAGAGCATCGTGCCTCGTGGGCCGATAAGTTAAATGATGCTTTGTGGGCTTTCCGTACCGCCTATAAGACGCCGATCGGTTGTACACCTTATCGTCTTGTGTACGGGAAAGCATGCCACCTCCCTATCGAGCTGGAACATAAGGCATACTGGGCCTTGAAGTGGGCTAACTTCGAAATCAACAAAGCCAGTGATCTTCAGAAGATTCAACTCAACGAACTTAATGAACTGAGGAATGAAGCTTACGAGAACTCATTGATCTACAAGGAGAAGACCAAGATCATCCACGATGCTAGAATTAAGAACCGAGAGTTCCACGTTGGTGATCAAGTCTTACTTTTTAACTCTCGGTTGAAGATCTTCTCGGGGAAGTTGAAGAGCCGCTGGTCTGGTCCATTCACCGTCGCCAAAGTCTTTCCATATGGCACCATTGAGCTTTCTCAGCCAAATGGACCCAATTTTAAGGTGAATGGCCAGCGTTTGAAGTTGTAGTTTGGTGAGGACATCTCTCATGAGATGATTCCATCCCTCACCACGTTTCCTATGAACTAGTTTTGGGTCGAGTCAGGCTCGTGACTCGGTTATCAAAAACAAGCGCTTCTCGGGAGGCAACCCGTTGATCTATCCTTTACCGTTTTCTTAATAACTGTAGGGGGAGCCCCGTATGTGTTTGTTGTCTTGTTTCTTCTTTTGTGCAGGGATTAAAGCTTCAAAGATCCATTCTCGATGACTTTTGACGAACCGTGATCCCGTGTACCTGTCTTCCCGGTTCTATCCTAAACTGTCGCGATTTAATAATTCATATCTTATATGTTCACATTGAAATCACTATAGTGCACAATGTCATAAGTGTAGGGGAGTTTACTCCCACATGCTTAAACATTAAGGACAATATTTATATTAAGTGTAGAGGGGACTTCTATCGAAGTAAATGGTCTTTTCCATGAATTTGTCTTCATGTTAACCGGAAAATTTGATATTTTGACATTTTTCAAAATTTTTAATCTATTTTGGCCTAGTTGTATAGTAGTATTTTCCTTTGTTTTCGTTATTTTCTTTCTTTGCTAAAATAAAATTTTTAATAAAGTGGTTTTAAAATTTTTCAAAGTTGTGAATATTTTGACTCAACCCGAGTTTACTTATCCAAATTTACTCTAGCTAGTATCCTTAACATGTTTAAGTCAAGTTTTGCTAGGCTTTTATATAGGGAACTTTAAAACGCGAAGGTCTTAACTCTCACGGGTTAAGAATAAGAACTTTTCGCAAGTTCCTATAACTGATCCTAGAGAGTTGTTTATCAAGGGAACTTTAAAATGCGATTTCTAAACTTGAAAAAGTCTAAGAGTTTGCAAGATCCTATAGATGACTCGAAAACCTAAAACTTTGATTTAATTGGCTAAGCATCCACGAGTCTCATTCCTTGAGATTTTAAATTGTGGAGAACGATAGATGATAGAGTCAATTATAAGTTTGGTATTCTTTCGTGAATTTATGTGAGTTGATTATAAGCCTATTCTCCCATCGCTTGCTAATAAATTTATCTGCAATAAATAAGGTTGTACGATTTAAAAGTTACTTAGCTTCTAGCACAAGATCGTTTAAAAGTTGCTCGGTATTAATTAGAGTTCATAGCCAAGGCATAACTTATTGAAGCGGGATGCGAAGATTGGCGAGTCCGAAAAGGCCCTAACAAGGCATGAGGGCTACATTTTGTTGCTAAAGATCCAAAAGTGATGTGAAGAATCATTTATCGAAAATCAATATGAAGGATCGAGACACACGACGAAAAGCAAATACTCCCCTAAAGATCATGGAGAAGTCTATCCGAAAAGACCCTAACAAGGTATAAGGATAAATAGATCCAAGTCCTAAAAGTAGGCGGATCGTTGTATATTCAAAGTCCAAAATAAAGATTGAAGAAAAATGAAGAAGTCGTGGTCCAAATATGAAGAATCTCTCAAAACTTCAAGTGAAGAAATTCCTATTATGAAGAGAAGACCATAATTTCAAGAAAGTCTCTCAAAGATTTGAAGTATGAAGTCGCTGCCAAATATCGGTCCGAGAAAGGTCTCAAATCGTGAAGCGAGTTATGCCAAGATATGAACTTTATGAGGTCCCGAGAAGCAGTTTTAAAAGATTTTGTCCTTTAGCTAACTATTGATTAAATCATCCCACTTTGTTTTCATCTTAAATAACTATCGAAATAAGTCAAACAATGCATCCTCGTGATCATTCAAGACAACAATAAAATATAAGAGATACACCTAGGAATAAAGGAGTCTAAGTGAATAATTGGGCCACATGAGTTCGTGTTAGTTTGCTAACTTATAATAACAACGATCTCGTTTTTAAGCTTGGTATGGGGAACGTGAAACTTGAGAAAGATGAACATTCATGACAACCAAAAACCCAATGTAAGTCTTTTATTTCTTAATTGTTTTGTTCTTATAGTTTCCTTAGTGTTTAGCATTTAATAAAGGCCAAGATGGGTTGTCTATGATGAAAAATGTAAACCGTGCTTTGAAATTAGTACATTGCATGAGGACATTGCAATGGTCAAGTGTAGGGGATTTAATAAGTGTGAAAACACTTATCCTTTTACCACTTATTTCCAATAATAACAAGACCAAATCGTGTATTTTATGTCGTAAAAGTCGGAATTATTCGTGGTTTGTGTTTTTATTGTGTTTTAGGACTAAAAGATGCAAAAGGAAGAAAACATGGGACATCACGGGATTTTATCAAAGAAAAAGACTAAAGACGAAGTCGAAAGATCGAGAATGAAAAAAGAACGGAAGTCCAAGACCTATTCTGAATATTTATCGAAGAAAAAGTCTAAAGACGGAAGTTTAATGAAGTCGAAGAACTTAAGTCTCATTATAGAAGAAAATTATAAGACAAGTTCAATTTATATCGACTAATCTCGAGACGACGTCGAGAAAGACAAAGAAATTAAGTCGAGTCGAGACGAGAAGAAAGAAATAAGATAGATTAAGCATGTAATCTCCCCACCTCCTATAAATACCCTCCTAATGTGTCATTAGGAGGGTGGTTAGGTGGTTAATTTTTTAGTAGTAGTTTATTTTTAGTTTTCAAGTTTTTCTTAAGTTTTCTTCTCTTTAGTTTTCCAAGTTCATCAATCTTAATCTTGTAATCTTTTGATATTAATCTTTAATCAATCAAGCTTATTTCCTTAATTCTCATTCTACCTGTCTTAATCTTTTACTTAATCTTGATAATCATGTAGTTTTATCTTAATCTTGTTGATGATTCGATTGTTTAGATTATTTGGTTGTACTTATTAAATTGGTGATCTTAAAAGTTTTTATATAAAAGTGATTATTTCTTTAATCTTAATGCTTAATAGTTTTTAAAAATAAGTTGATTTTGTTAAGTTTAAATAAGTTTATAAAAAGTGCTTTTTGATTTCTAGCTTATTTAGAGTTTCAAAAGTTTTTTAATTTTAGCTTATTCACCTTTTTCTAAAATATTTTTGGTTTAAGTTTTGGTATGTGCTTATTTTTGGAATTGCTTATTTGCTAAGTTGTTTGATATTCGGGTTCTCTAAACCCTTTATTCCGATTAGTGGTCGTAACAGAATATTCCGGATAAGCTTTAACATAGCTTATTCCGGATAAGGATCTTAACCCTCTTATTCCGGATTTGTCCTATATCCCCAGTATTCCGGATAAGCACGTTATTAGTTTTCCGGATAAGCTATTAGTCTTCAATATTCCAGATAATCATCTTAAGATTATTCTGGATAAGCAGCACTCCTCAGCATTCCGAATAGTTGGTAGTTTCAGTTGTTCCGGATAGTCATCAATTCCGGTTAAGGGTACATTAAAATTTATTCCGGATTAGTTACATATTTCAGCATTCCAGATAGTGGCAAGAACTTTATTCCGGATAACAACTCCTTTCTTTATTCCGGGTAAGCCCTCGGTATTTTATTCCGGATAAACCTCCCAACCTGTATATTCCGAATATGCATTCATTTGTTTTTCCGGATAAGTAGAAGAAGAATCAATTCCGGATAAGCTGCACAATTGATTATTCCGGATAAGGCCTACCAAGTTATTCCGGATAATATTCCGGATAAGGGTTTGTTTTTACAGTTTTTGAATTTCAACTTTTTCCGCCTTTTTACTTAGCTTTATTCTAACTTGTCTTATTCTAGTTTAAATATTTAAAGTTTACATTTTTATAAGTTTTAATTAGTTACTTCTCAATTTTTAAAGTCTTCATTTTTAGTTTTAAATTTTAAATCTTTCATCTTTATATACTCAACGACATTTTCATTTTTAGTTTAAAATAGATAACCAAACCTTTTTATTTTCCACCAAGAACAATTGAGTCGCACTTTCTATCATTAATCAATTCGAAAAGATCGGAATAACGAAATTATTTTATACTTAGTTAAAACCTTTGTATTACCTTGCCTTTTATTATCCACCTCATCGGTGGTTTTATTAGCCAAAGACGTATATCCTCACGCTAAGGCGAATTTTGGATCTTTAAAGCTTCAAAGATTAAGGCTTGATTCACTTTCAATTTTGCATAGATTTTTTGGCCTTGTGAGCTTCAAATTGTTTGCTTGATTTAGGTGAGCACTTGAAATCTTATTATTGGTTGAAGCTTTCGATTATTCGGGTGCCAATACTTCAAAACCGTGACGCTGGCGATACCTTAATGTCTTCCCAATTTAATTACACGGAAGCTACTAGAAAAGACTAGAAACCCAACAATCAATACTAAACCGCTAAGCCAATATTTATTAAGCAAAAAATATTTACAAGCGAAGGGAGAATAAACAAACAACGAGAACACATGAGTTTTTGAAAGAATACGAGTACTCTACGTTTAGCATAGTAACTTATAATTAACGCTATCATTTCTCGTCCTCATTTAAGAGACTTAGCCTAATGTAAAGTTAAGGAATCAAAGCTAAGTGCTCAACACGCACGGTCGAGTCAAAAATTACTCTTATTCTCGCCATCGGAAAACCTACATTCGTGTCTTCAAACACTTATAAAACATGAGAAAAATATAAAATTTGGCCATTTTTAGCCTTATTTTGCAACAAAACGATAAACAAAAAGATAAACTTTGGAAAGCGTGAAGGTTTGGCAAAGCAAGTATCTATTCACCCCCCCCATACTAAAGTTAAACATTGTCCTCAATATTTCAAGTCTAGGGGTGCAAACACCCCCATACTAGTCACGTAGTCGAATGCCTAATCTAGCATGGAAAGGGTGTAACCGTTAAATTTAAAGTCGTTTATGAAGTGTGCTATAAACCTAAGGTTAGAACATCAAAGGATATATCATGGATATTGAGAAAGTCTTCAAAGCAAACGATCGAGTGCTCCTATAAAACGAACATGAGAGGCTCCAATCGTGAAGATAATGATCATCTAAAATCCACAATTCACAAACAACCACAGAACAAAGGTTGGAAGGGCACAAATCTCCACACGTTACTACATTAGAAAGCGATAATATGTACATAGGATAAGCATGGGACTCCCCCACGAGGCACCTCGTTTTTGATTACCGAGTCATGAGCTCGACTCGATCCCCTCAATACTAATTATCATTGGGGAAGGTGATTTGGTCGAGGTAGTTCAAGGATGGAACTTCCCCGCCAAAGTAGTGCTTCAACCTATGTCCATTCACCTTGAAATTGGGGCCATCATTTTGAGCTAGCTCGATGTTCCCATATGGAAAAACTTGAGTCACGATGAATGGACCAGACCAACGGGATTTCAACTTACCGGAAAAGATTTTTAAACGAGAATTAAAAAGCAAAACTTGATCCCCAATGTTAAAAACGGTTTTTAATTTTTGAATCATGCAACTTTTTAGTATTTTCTTTATAAATCAATAAATTTTCATAAGCAATATCCCTTAACTCATCCAATTCATTTAATTACATTTTCCGGTGTTTTACCGCGGTCTCCATGTCATCATTACAATGCTTTAGGGCCCAATAAGCCTTGTGTTCGAGTTCAATTGGCAAGTGACAATTCTTCCCATACACTAGCTTATAAGGAGTGCACCCGATTGGCGTCTTATGAGCGGTCCTAAAGGCCCATAAAGCATCGTCCAACTTATCTGACCAAGATTGTCGGTTTTCCCCAATGGATCTCTCCAAGATCCTCTTCAACGCTTGGTTTGAAACCTCGACTTGCCCACTCGTTTGTGGGTGATAAGCCGTAGAAAGACGATGTGTAACCCCATATTTCCTTAGGACCTTTTCGAATTGGTCATTACAAAAATGGGTTCCACGATCGCTTATGATCGCACGAGGGGGGTTCCAAACCGAGAAAACAAGCTTTTCAAAAACTTGACTACCACACGAAAATCATTGGTGGGCAAAGCCTTAGCTTCCACCCACTTAGATAGGTAGTCAACAGCGACAAGGATGTAATTATTACCACGAGATGATGGGAAAGGCCCCATAAAGTCAATGCCCCAAACGTCAAATATCTCACACACTTGGATGATATTTTGTGGCATTTCATATTTTTGTGAGGCTTTCCTTGTCGTTGGCATGAGTCACGCGACTTCACAAGTTCATGTGCATCTCGGTAAATAGTAGACCAAAAGAAACCGGCATCAAAGACCTTCTTAGCCGTGAGATTAGCACCATGGTGACCACCAGTGGGTCCCTCGTGACAAGCTCTAAGGATATTAGAAACTTCGGTACAAAAGACACAACGTCGAATAATTTGATCCGGACAAGTTTGAAACAAGTAAGGGTCGTTCCAAAAGTAGAACTTGACGTCATGAAAGAATTTTCGTTTTTCTTGAGTCGTCATACCCTTAATGATGAAGTTGCCCGCATGGTAATTTGCGATGTACGTAAACCATGGGGTAGAAGAATCAAGCTTAGAATTCACTACACCAAGTGTCTCGAGCGGAAATATTTCGGTGATTTCTTGGGCTCGTAAACACTTTGGTGAGGATCTTCCAAACGAGAAAGATGATCGGCCGCTAGATTCTCGGCTCCTTTTTTGTCAACAATTTTGTGATCAAATTCTTGAAGGAGGAGAATCCAACGAAGTAATCTTGGCTTAGCATCTTGTTTAGCCATAAGATACTTGATAGCCGAATGATCCGTATACACTATGCATTTCGTCAAGACGAGATAAGGTCGAAATTTCTCAAATGCATACACCACGGCAAGGAACTCCTTCTCCGTTGTAGTGTATTTTAGTTGAGCCTCGGTCATCGTCTTGCTAGCATAGTGAATAGGCAAGAAGTGCTTTTCATGACGTTGCCCCAATACGGCCCCAATAGCGTAGTCACTAGCATCACACATGAGCTCAAAGGGGAGGTTCCAATTGGGAGCAACAAGAATGGGAGCTTCGGTAAGTTTCCTCTTAAGGATTTCAACGGCTCGTACACAATCTTCGTCAAAGACAAAACATGCATCTTTTTCAAGGAGATGTGTAATAGGTCGAGAGATCTTTGAAAAATCCTTGATGAATCGACGATAAAAGCCTGCGTGGCCTAGGAAACTCCTAACTCCCTTAACGGTTTTGGGATGAGGTAATTTGGCGATGACGTCTACCTTAGCTTGATCTACCTCAATCCCCGCTTTCGAAAACTTGTGCCCTAAGACGGTTCCACTTTTAACCATAAAATGACATTTTTCTCAATTAAGAACAAGGTTGGTTTCCTCACAACGCTTCAACATTCTCTCAAGATTCGATAAACACGAAGTGAACGAACAACCAAACACGGAAAAGTCAGCCATGATGACTTCCATCGTCTTCTCGATCATGTCATGAAAAATAGCCATCATGCACCTTTGAAACGTTCCCGGTGCATTGCAAAGTCCGAATGGGCATTCTACGATAGGCAAACGTTCCATATGGACATGTAAACATAGTTTTTTCTTGATCACGAGGATCGAGGGGTATTTGGAAGTAACCGGAAAAACCATCTAAAACGCAATAGAAATCGTTTCCCACAAGACGCTCCAACATTTGATCCATGAAGGGCAAGGGAAAATGGTCTTTTCGAGTGGCTTCATTCAACTTATGATAGTCAATGCACACTCTCCATCCGGTCACGAGTCTAGTGGGAATTAACTCGTTGGCATCGTTTGGCACAACGGTCATTCCTCCCTTTTTAGGGACATAATGAATATGACTCACCCAAGGGCTATCGGAAATAGGGTAAATCATTCCCGCGTCAAGGAGTTTTAGGACTTCCTTTTTGATGACGTCGTGAATTTTGGGGTTCACCCTCCTTTGACATTGGATTGCGGGCTTGTAATCCTCCTCCATTAAGATTTTGTGGGTACAAAATTTGGGATCGATCCCCTTAATGTCGGATGACTTCCACGCAATTTCCCCTTTGTGATCCTTTAGAACATTGATAAGTGCGGTTTTTTCATCATCCGAAAGTTCTTTCGCTATAATAACCGGCAACTTGTCGCCCTCCTCCAAAAAGACATATTCGAGATGAGGAGGTAAATCTTTCAACTCGAGGATAGGTGGTTCCTCAATTGAATATTTGGGCTCGATACTCATAACCTCCTCAGGTGGAGGAAATGGGAAATCGTTGAGAAAATCCTTGATAATCGAGAAATCCTCATCATTGTCGAGGTCTTCGTCACAAGTACGTGGAACATCGAATTCTTCCAACTAAAACCGCCGCCTTCAAATGGAGTGAAGGTTGGTGTCGAGTTATCAAGAATGGGATCTAACATAGTGGGATTGCCACTATTTTTATCATCACCAAAACCTAGAACTTCTTGTGAAAATTCCTCGCAAACAACGTCAATCATATCAACGAGGTTTATGGTTGCAACGGAATAAACATGAGAAATTTGAGAGTTTTGAGTTGCGTTTATAACAAGTTCCTCGTCGTTGAAACGTAAGGTGATCTTTCTAGCATGAACATCGATCAAAGCCATAGAGGTATCTAAAAACGAACGACCTAAAATGAGAGGAACTTGAGGCTCCGTGGAAATATCGACAACAATAAAGTCTACCGGATAATTGAACTTTCCCACTTTCACAAAAACGTCTTCCGCCAATCCACATGCGGGAATCGTGGAATGGTCGGCCAACTCGATAGACATTAGTGAAGGAGTAAGATTAGGAAGATCGAGCGACTTGAAGATTGCAAGTGGCATCAAGTTAATACTAGCACCAAGATCGGCCAAGGCATAGCATTCTTCCATATCTTGGATTGCACAAGGGATCAAGAATTTACGGGGATCACCGACTTTTTGAGGTATGCGATTAAGATAAACCGATGAACAACTAGACAATTTATGCAATTTCTCCTTGTTGTTCAACATACTCTTAAAGTTAGCGGCAAATCGAGGCATCATGACCAAAGCATCGGCGAAACTCGCATTAAAGTGCAAATCACGAAACATTTTCATAAAAAGCTCAAATTGGTAATTGTCACGCTCTTGACGTTTCTCCTTTCTAAGTCTCGATGGATAGGGCAAAGGTGGTGTGGGTTGAGGCATAGGCATAACCTTTGGAATCTCGGGTTCTAAATGTGGTAATGGGTCAACCATAGGTGTGGCATGAGCGGTACTTCTTGGGATTTGGACATGCTCCTTTTCGACCACCACCTCGGGTTCTTCCTTAATTGCATCCTCCATAGGAGCAATTGGTTGAGGAGTCGGTTCCTTGAGTGTCTTACCACTACGTGTGGTAATCACTTTCATCTCTCCCTTAGCGTTTGATATGGTGTTTCTAGGAAGACTACTCGAAGACGGTTTGCACATAATAGCCTCAAACATAGACGAAATTTTGTCCTCAAACATGGATTGCCTCTTCTCGGCCTTAATCATTTCTTGCTTAATTTCATGTTGCCCTTGTTCCATTTTTTGTTGGTTTTGTTGTAACCTAGTTACATTTCCTTCTATTTTGTTTGTATGGATTTTAAGCTCATTTGCTAACTCATTTTTCAACTCTTTCTTCAAGTCGTTCTTAAACTCGGATCTTAGGCTAATGATTTCTATTTGAATGTTGTCAAACCTAGCATCGTTTCCATTAGCGTATTCAACAAATTCATTTGGAAGATCTTTCAAAGTTTGCAAACTCTTGTTGTTGTTTTGAAAATCACTTTGATTTTTGTTTGAAACTTGATTATTAGCCCCTTGATTACCATAGTTTCCTTTGTAATTGTTTTTGAAACCAACTTGATTGTTTCGATAGTTGTTGTTAGCATTTTGATTTGAAGCAAAACCCGGTGGAGTCAATTGATTAGAGCAGGTAACTTGACCGTTTTGGTTGTATGTTCCCGTGGCGCGTAGGCACTCGAAGTGTTACCACCGTTGGTAATGCACTCGGAGAAATCATGACCTCTACCACAATACATACATGAAGCCTCAACCGCTTTAGCCGTAGCGGGAGCACTTTGTTCTCCAACTTTGAATTCAATTAAAATTCCTTTAAGCTTATCAAAGATTTTGTTTTCCAAGTTCGCCTCAATTTGGCAAGCATCAATGGTATTAGACAAAGAAGGTGAAGCTGAAGACGAAGCCTTACGAACACTCGACGTGCTACGAGGACTATACACCTTAGATCTATTCTCAACTATCACCAAAGATTCCTTAACCGTTTTACACAAAAATTACCACCCGCGGCGGCATTTAGATAATCCCTTTCATGATCATTAAGTCCATTGTAAAACGTGTCAATTTGATGCAAGTCAGAAAAACCGTGATGAGGACACTCATGTAACATTTCCTTAAACCTATTCCAAGCCGTTGAAAAACTCTCATTAAATTCTTGTGAAAATTTTGAAATCTCGTTTTTCAAATGCGTAGTCTTAGAGGGCGGAAAAAATTGGTTTATAAATTTTGAAACGAGATCCTCCCACGTCAATATAGAATTGGGTGGCTCTTTCTCTAACCAAATTTTAGCGGGCCCCTCTAAGTAATACGGAAAAAGCATCATCTTAATAGAGTCATTAGCAACATCCTTAAATTTGCAAGTGGCGGTAAGACGATTGAATTGGCAGATATGGTTGTGCGGGTTGTCCTTTTCATCACCACAAAATTTGTTGTTTTGGATCATCGACAACAAACCCGTTTTCACTTCAAAATTCTCCGAAAGGATAGCGGGAATTACAATAGCCTCTCCATAAACCTCGGTGGGTGCTTGAAGTAACTCCATCATAGTTCGATTCTCCATGGTTGGTTCCTCTCTTACAATGGGTTTGTCAATAGGAGACTCCTCACTAGAAAGATTAGGAGTGGGTGTTGAATCCTTTCGGTTTCTTTGTTTACGTGCACGTCTTGCTTGGTTGCGGGTTTGCATAAACGTCACGTACAACGAGGGGATGAGCAAAGAAGATTCTTTTTGGTGTTTTGTATTTTTCCAATTTTTTTGTGGTTTTTGATTGTTTTTTGTTAGGACCATTGTAATAGTTATATGTAATAGGTAGACTAGGAGGTATGTAGTTCCTCCTGGTCCTAGTCGTAGTAGGAGCAAGTCCTGCTCCTGGTCCTAGTCGAAGTCAAACTTTATTATTTACTTAATATTCTGTTAGGATATGCATGAGATATGTTAGGAAAGGATATGCATATCAGTTTTACACGTTTTCATTAATGATGTATTAGGGTTTCCTTGTAGTATAAAAGGAACCTTAGGCAGAAGGGATAGACACACCTTCACAAAACGTAGTTCTAGTCTTTATCAATATTAGAAATCCTTAGAAAGGATCAAGTCTTTATAGTTATTCTGTTTCTCTTGTTTATATTTATATTCTACATTCATATTGTGTATAGAGTCTCTTTGTGATTTGACTTGTGATTACAGAAGTCATTCACCGGTCCTGACAGGCTGCAAGATCTACATCTAGTAGACCCAACAAGTGGTATCAGAGCCTGGGAGGGTCTCTATACAAGCAGAATCAAGTTCTCTTAATTCTAACAATCTGTTTATCATGTCTGCCACAACTTCTACTCAAACAGGAGAAGAAGGCACTCCTAAAATTGTGCAACCTCAGCAGATCCTGGCTACCGTCTCCAACACGAATGGAAAATTCCCTCTTCTGAAGAAGGGTGAATATGATAACTAGGCAATGAAGATGGAATGGTGGATCACCAACACTGATCAAGATCTTTGGAAGATCATTCTGAATGGAAACAGCAGGAAGCTTACTGGACGAGACAAGAACGGTAATATTACTCTTCTTGACCCTAAATCTCATGAGGAAATCATCGCTATTCAGAAGGAGGTAAAAGCAAAAACAATTTTGCTTCAATATCTTCCTGAAGATCACATGGGTGACTTCTACCATTTGGATGATGCCAGAGAGATCTGGAATGGCATAAAAGCAAGGTTCGGCGGGAATGAGGAGTCAAAGAAAATGCGAAGGTCCATGCTGAGAGATGAATTTACCGAATTCAAAATCTCCGAAACTGAAGGTCTAAATCAAGGGTATGATAGGTTCCAGAATATCTTGAGCCAATTGAATCAACTACGGTCAAAACCTGATGATGGTGACATTAATGCAAGGTTTCTTAAAGCCTTACCCTACTCATGGAACCAGGTGTTGATCTCTCTTAAAGCCAAAGGTGGGCTTGACTATCTCACCTTTGATGATTTGTTTCATAGGCTCAGAACATTCGAACCTCATGTGAGAGGATATCTGAGTGACTCTTTTCCCACCCCTGCTAATTCAGCCTTTGTGAGCTCTATGGCATCTAGTCCCATGTCATATGCAAGTAGCCCAAGCAATACTGTCTCTCCCCAGCATACTATCCAGCATACTATTCAGCATACTGGTCCCATGTCATATGCATCTAGTCCCATGTCTTCTGCTCCTGATCCTGCTGCCAAGTCTGGTAGTATGGTAGAAGTTGTTCTTCATTCTTTTGTGGCTGATGTTACTGCTGAACAACAACTTGCTTTTGATGACTTCAAACAGATCGATAAACTTGATCTGGATGAGATAGATCTTAAATGGCAGATGGCCATGCTTACTCTTAGGGTTCACAAGTTTGAGAAGAAAGCAGGAAGGAAATTTAATTACAACCCTCGGGAGCCCGCAAGATTCGATAGAAGCAAGGTACGGTGCTATAACTGCCAGCAACAGGGTCACTTTGCAAGAGAGTGCCCTAGCAAGAATGATCAGGAGAAGAACAGGTACTCTGCTTTCAAGGTTCAGGAGGTTAATGATGACAGGAAGGCGTTGGTATCTGTTGACTCTATGGTCAACTGGAATGATCATCAGGCTTCTACTCTAGAATCAGCGGAATCCTCGACTGATGTGTTGGCAATGCTTACTGGGAATCTCTCCGCTGCAGACGAAGCAGAAGAGTTTGCTCTTATGGGCATCTCACCTCAGGTACAACATTGTCCTCTTGGTTGTCATGATAAATACACAGAATTGTTGTCCCAATTTAATGAAGTAAATGATCAAAATGATAAGTATTTTTTAGAGGTACAAGCCTATAAAGCTTCATTAAACACATTGGAACAACAAAAGAAGTGGTTACAAGATACACAACGTGCGTATGAGGATAAAATCAGGATACTAAGCATTGATTTAGAAAACACTACAAATATGCTTAAATATACAGAAACTGAAAGAGATGCTAGTATCAAAGAAAAAGAGGAGATGCAAGCTAAATTAGATGCTACAATGTTAAGATTTGACAAATGGCAAAAGGCACCTAAAAATCTTTCAAAATTAATTGATAGTAGCATGTCTGGCAGAACTAAAAGAGGCTTAGGTTTTGAAAAATATATTGATTCTGAAGATGTATTTGATTTATCTTTCTCAAGTGTCTTTGATGCCGACAAAGAGGATGAGGGCAAACCTAGTTACAATAGGTTTAAACCAGCAGCAGAAATGCATGTTGTCCCTCCTCCTCTTACTGGAACTTTTATGCCCACCTCATGGCGTAATGACTCGGATGGATCACAGATGCTTGAGTCCCCAACTAGTTCTACTAATACTAATGACTTTGTCTCATGTACTTTCAGTGACAAAGCCGGTGACTCTGCATCTAATGGTTCAAGTGAAGAGTCAAGACCTACGAGTTCCAAGTCGAATGAAAATGCTGCTACTGGTGCTAGGAAGTGTGAAGAAAAAGTTGCTGTCAAGTCAAGTGTGTCTGGTCCTTGTTTATTGAGTCCTAGGAAGAATGTTTTTCCTAGAAAATTGTGTAATAAAGTAGGCAGTATGAAACAGTCTCATTCTAATAAAAGGTCTTTCAAAACATGTTTTGTTTGTGGCAATTCCTTTCATTTAATTAAAGATTGTGATTATTATGACACACATGCATCTGTTAATCATGCTTTACTTGCTCCTGGTTCACCAGGAGCTGCTTCATATGCTTCTAGAAGACTTAATCCTAGTGCTCCAATGTTTAATACTTCTAGAGTAGCCTCTCCTATCGCGTCTGATTATTGGAGAGATAATGGATTCCAACCAACCAGTAATTTCTTTCCAAATTTTAATCCAATCTATCCGCATAATTTAGACCACACGTATCTTGGTTTGGGCACTTTGGGAACTGCTGTTAAGCCCTCAGCAGGTTGTTCTTGGTCAAATAATAATACCCATATGATGCATAGGCAACCAAGGAACAATAGTGGATCTCATCAATCTTCTTGGCATTCTTCTAATGATCCACAAGGCAGGCTCAAACCTGAAAAGGTTTGGGTCCCCTTAAGACACTAACTTTTGCATTGTTATTATCTTTTTGTTGTAGGTTACTCCATACCAGGATCCTAGTCTAGGCATTGTTGATAGTGGTTGCTCCAGGAGCATGACTGGCAATAAAAGCCTTCTCTCTAACTTTGTACCATTTTATGGAGGCAAGGTCTATTTTGGTGGAGGTGAAGGCAGAATCACTGGCAAAGGAACGATAAAGACTCCGAATCTAAATTTTGAGCAGGTCTACTATGTGGAAGCACTTCAACACTTCAACTTGATATCGGTCTCTCAGATTTGTTACAAGAAGCAGTTTGTACTCTTCACCGATACTGATGCACTTGTGCTTTCCAAAGATTTTCAGCTTCCGGATGACTCACAAGTTCTACTCAGAATTCCTAGAAGACACAATCTATATAGTATCAAGTTGAATGAAGTCAACCCTACTGGTCAACTAGCATGTCTGGTTGCAAAAGCCTCAGAAGATGAAGCCACTAAATGGCACCGAAGGATGGGACATGTGAACTTCAAGACCATTCACAAACTTGCCAATATGAATCTGGTCTCTGGTTTACCTCCCAAGACGTTTTGAAATGATATAAATTGTATTACCTGCAGCAAAGGCAAACAACACAAAGCATCCTTCAAGGCCATTACTGCTTTAAGTCTTATTACTGAACCATTGCAGCTTCTACACATGGAATTATTTGGTCCTACTTCCATCAGAAGCATTGACCACAAGCAATTTTGTTTGGTGGTGATTGATGGTTATAGCAGGTTTGCGTGGGTGTTCTTCATGGCTGCCAAAAGTGAGACCTACTCAATTCTTCGAGATTTTCTTACCTTGATAGAGAATCAGTTGTCCAAGAAAGTTAAAGGTATTCGATGCGACAATGGAACCGAGTTTAAAAATAGAGACCTCATCGCACTTTGCAACGCTAAGGGCATCAAAAGAGATTATAGTGCTGCTAGGACTCCTCAACAGAATGGTGTGGCAGAAAGAAAGAACCGGACACTAATAGAAGCAGCAAGAACTATGCTTGCCGATTCCAAGCTTCCGACCATGTTCTGGACAGAAGCTGTTAATACTGCTAGTTATGTTTTGAATAGGGTGTTTATTACCAATCCACACAAGAAAACACCTTATGAGCTGCTCACGGGCAAAGTTCCAAATATTGCTCATTTGAAGCCTTTTGGGTGTCCAGTCACCATTCTGAATACTAGTGACTATTTGGGGAAGTTTGATGGCAAGGCTGATGAAGGATATATTGTGGGATACTCAGCTCATTCTCGGGCATATCGTGTCTACAATCTTCAAGCCAAACGGATAATTGAAACTATTAATCTCAGGTATTTTGAGGAGAAGACAAACATACAAGGAACAGGTCCAGAATGGTATTTTGATCTTGATTATCTTAGTGATTCGTTAGGATATTTTCGTTTCAAAACTAACCAAGATGCAGGACCACAAGTGTTTGCAACTTCAAGTACTGGTGTTCCTTCTAGTCTTTCTGATTCAGATGATGAGGATGACATTTTTGTGGTTCCATCCTATTCCACCACGGTTTCTCCTACTCCTCCTAGTGATGCAACTCCATTGGATGTACAGGATTCCCAAGCAGCTCTTGATACTCTTCTCAAGCAACAACAAGAAGCTACTAAAGCAGCGGCTCAAGGTAGTTTTGAGTTTCCCTTGGTTGAGCCTACTGACAAAGTTGCTCTTGGTACTCCAGCTTCTGCTCCTAGTGCTAGTCACTCACCTACTGGTACTCCGGCTAGTGAGTCTGCTTCCAATACACGTTTCTCCAGTCCTTCTGATTTGGGGAATCATGAAAAGAAGTCTTCTACCAAGCTGGATGATATACATAAACAACCGGTAGACGGGATTTTCCAAAATGCTTCATATGATGCTGATTTTGTTGGTGATCTCAATAACTTGGCACCAGAAGTGGAGGTTTCTTCCAATCCAGTCTTGCAACCACATAAAGACCATCCTACCACTCAAATTATTGGAGATCCTGGCTCTACCGTCAAGACACGCAGAATGCAGCAGAAGGCCTCGTCTGATCATCATGCTCTTGTGGGCTATATTGAGGATCAAAAGCGTAATAATCATACGGACTTTCAACACTGTTTGTTTGCTTGTTTTCTTTCACAGGTGGAACCTAGGTCTGTTTCTCATGCTCTTGAGGATCAAAGTTGGGTGGAGGCTATGCAGGAGGAAATGCAGCAATTCTTGTTTCAGAATGTTTGGGTTCTGGTTGACTTACCAGATGGGAAGACAGCTATCAATACCAAATGGATTCTCAAAAACAAGAAGGATGCACGGGGAATTGTTGTCAGGAATAAAGCTAGACTTGTCGCACAAGGACACACTTAAATTGAGGGCATTGATTATACTGAAGTCTTTGCGCCTGTTGCCAGGATCGAGGCCATTCGTCTGTTTTTGGCCTTTGCTTCGTATGTTGGCTTTACGGTGTTCCAGATGGATGTCAAGAGTGCATTTCTCTATGGAAAAATTGACGAGGAAGTATATGTTACTCAACCTAAGGGGTTTGTTGATCCACTTCATCCCAAGAAAGTCTACAAGGTGGTCAAGGATCTTTATGGGTTACATCAGGCTCCTAGAGCTTGGTATGAGCGACTCTCCACTTTCTTGTTAAAGAATGGCTATAGAAGAGGTACTATTGACAAAACACTATTTCTTCGGCGGAATTCCAAGGATATTATCCTTGTTCAGGTCTATGTGGACGACATTATCTTTGGTTCTACAAGGAAGGAGTGGTGTGATGAGTTTGAACACTTGATGAAAGGCGAATTTCAGATGAGTGCCATGGGAGAACTGTCATTTTTTCTTGGTCTTCAGGTCAAGCAACAATCGGATGGGATTTTCATCAGTCAAGACAAATATGTTCATGAGATTCTTCAGAAGTTTGACATGGATCCTCTTAGACCAGCAGCAACTCCTTATGAAGTTGCTAAAATCAAACTTAAGAATGAGCCAGATCCACCGGTAAATGTTCATATGTACAGGTCTATGATTGGCTCTCTCATGTATTTGACTGCATCACGTCCGGACATTATCTTTGCCGTAAGTGCTTGTTCTAGACACCAGGTGACTCCAACGGTTTCGAACTTAAATGCAGTGAAGAAGATTTTCAAGTATATCAAGGCTCAACCTAAATTGGGTCTATGGTATCCTAGAGAATCTCCCTTTGTTCTTGAAGCATACAGTGATAGTGATTATGCTGGTGCTAATAATGATAGGAAGTCTACTACTGGTGGTTGTCAATTTTTGGGTCGTCGGCTTATTTCATGGCAATGTAAGAAACAGACAATCATAGCTACTTCTTCAACAGAGGCTGAATATGTAGCTGCTTCTAGTTGCTGTGGTCAAGTTTTATGGATCCAAAATCAGATGTTGGACTATGGGTTCAATTTTATGAATACCAAAATTTTTATTGACAATCAAAGCACTATTTGTGTAACACCCCATTTTGGAAATGGAATATTACGCATAATCATGGCGTGTCATCAAAGCATACAAGGATAAATGTCTAAGCATTATTCAACCATAAAAGGGAAATACCGGAATCAAACATCGGTACCCCAAAGTAAAGCTCATCACACACAAACATAAATACTGTAAAAGGAAAGGACGAAACAATGTCCATAGCAACTGTATCAAAGTAAAGGAAATGCATAAAGTAAAGAAAGACAGTAAAGCTTCCAGTCCATATGCACCTACGTTTGAGATCTACGAGCGTCCCTGAGTACCTGCCGTTTTGGGAACATGAAAAGGAAAACGGCTGAGCAAGACGCTCAGTGCACGGATGTACAATATAGCATGAAATAGAGTAAACATGTAACATATAACAGCGGAAGACTAAGTACTGAGTAAACTGGTTAAGTATCAAGAAAACTGGTTTTATAGTTTGAAAAGCCTTATGTTTATCTTGTGAAAACTGTTTTAACATATATATACCATAGCCCATATAGGTCATGAAAAGGTCACGTGCATGAATACTTGGAGGGGTGACCTCATCATGCTGATTAGAGGGGATGCCTCTAATCAATATACTGGTTTGGGTAGGAGGGATCAGCTCCTTGTGAAGGGTGCAAGGCACACACCACATTCACCATGATAAACTGAATAAAACATGTAACTAGGATGCACCCATACGCCCCACATGATATAATAATATGGCCAATACTGAAAGGGACGCCACGAGCAATCACTCCGCCGTGGGGAAGTCATAACATCGGTGCCTCCAATGCTATGGTTATGGTACCTCCATAACTAGGTGAAACTGGTCATGCTTGTATATGGCTATAGATTATGCTAAATTAACATAAGCAGTTCAAAACAATAAAACAAATGCTGGGGAAAACAGTTGGCTGCATACGGGGAAATCCTAATAAGGAAGGAATGTCCATACTGAAAGGACGGGAATCCGTACCTCAAGTCCAGTGAATGAACGGAAGAAAGACTCCTACTTCTGGATCACTAACGCTACATGAATACACACGTGTATAAGTATCGATTCACTGATTACGTACTGGGTTTTGTGTCTCATTATAGCTGATTTGGTATGTTTTAGGTCATGGTTCACTGTTTAAAGCCTTAAACTGTGTTTATCTTGTATTCTGATTTATCTGATTAAGTATTACTGGTGTTTCATGTATTATTATACTTACTGTGTAATAATAAGTAACTTTCCAAAAATAGCAGGTTTCCAAAAATAGAAAGTTTCCAAAAATAGAAAGTTTCCAAAAATAGAAAGTTTCCAAAAATAGAAAGTTACCAAAAATAGAAAGTTTCCAAAAATAGAAAGTTTCCAAAAATAGAAAGTTTCCAAAAATAGAAAGTTTCCAAAAATAGAAAGTTTCCTAAAATAGAATTTACTGCTTAAAATAGATTAGTTTCTAAAAATAGAAAGTTTCCAAAAATAGATCAGCTGCCTTAATTAAATAAGTTTCCATATATAGAAGGTTTCCATGATTAGATTAGCTGCCTGAAATAGATTGATTTCCATATATAGAAGGTTTCCATAATTAGATTAGTTGCCTTATTTAATTAAGTTTCTATAAATAGAAGTTTCCATAATTAGAATTAAGCTGATTACATAAGCTAACATATAAGTCTAAGTGTTATAAGCTTATTTCTTAAGTCATATGATATAGTATATAGTTTAATTATTATTTCATGTATTTAATTAAACTATAGGTTAAGCATTTTAATTAAAGTATAACATGTTTTAATTAAAATGAAATTAAAATACTTAGGTTAAAATGTGTATTATTATTTATAATAATATAACCTAAGTCATGTCTAAATTAATTAATTATAGGCATGTTTTAATAATTAATTAATTATAACTTATAACATAAAATACTTAGGTTAAATTAATGTCATGATAAACTAATAATTAAAATAACCTAAGTCATGATTTAATTAATATTTCATGTTATTAATTAATTATATCCTAAGTTCATAATTCATAAAAATTAACATGTAGCATGAATCATGATTTAACCAACGAACCATGAATCGGGCATGAATTCGACACCGTACCCCGGGCCAAACCCGGGGCACACGTGTCTCCTTGCTGCCGTGGGTCCCACATGAGCAAACCAAGACCAAATATGGTCTTGGTGGTGGCGGCAATAGCAAACCAAACCCCCCCTCGGGTTTGTTTGCTAGGCGGCCAAAAACAAACACCCTTATAAATCATTCTTTGATTTTAATTAATACCAAAACATGTTAGATCAATGATTAATTACCTTGTTTTTATAAGAAAAATAATAACATGTTCATGAAAATAATCAAAGATTAAAAGAATTAAAAAGAATTAAAAAGAAGGGTTAGAAAGGTATACCACTATGTAGCTTGGAAAAAGGATGAACAAACACGGTTTCTAACACTTGTTTTTAAGATCAAAATCAAACAAACACCCTCCAATGGTGGTGTGAAGGTGGCGGCACAAAGAGGAGAAAAAGGAGAGGAGAAAAACTCTTTTAGGGTTTTTTGTTTATTTCTTGAAAATGAAAAGTGAAAACATGATTTACTCTTTACCCCCCTTTACTTGTAAAGTCCATGGGCTAAGCCCATTTCTTGTATATGAGCCGTGGGTATGGGGGCCCCACATGGGGTACCCGTACCTTTCTCGTGTCCCGATGTTTCGTGTTCGTTCGTGGTTAAACGTGCTCGTGTTTAAAGTGTTTCTGTTTATTCTATCGTGTCGTTTTCGTAACTTAACGCTTGTAATAATATTATAAGTATTTACGTAATTATTTTAGTTAGTATTTTAAATGGTGATCATGATTTAATTATGTTCACGTGATATATTATTAACTGTTTATCATGAGTTCGTACGTAATCGATACTTGTCATGTCATACACGTATGCACTTGCTTGATTATTAGCACATGAATGTGATCAATACTAACTGAGGTAAGTTTTAATCTAGGACGTACGATCTTAAGGGCACTATTCATGGTAAAAGCATGCGGGTTTTACAATTCTTCCCCCCTAAAAAGAATAATTCGTCCCCGAATTATAGATAAAGTAAGCTGAAAAGAAGTGACATACCCGAACTCAAAATATGAAGTGAGGGTAAGAAGCCCGGATAGACTCCTCTGTTTCCCAAGTGGCTTCCCGCTCGGTATGGTCCCTCCAAAGGATTTTGACGAAAGGAATCGTCTTCCTTCTCATGACTCGTTCTTGCCTGTCGAGTACTCGTTCGGGTTCTTCTACAAAAGTGAGATCTTCACGTATCTGTTCCAGTGGATACTGAACCATGTGAAGGGGATGATAATTGTACCCTCTGAGTAAGGACACATGGAACACGTTATGCACGTGCGAAAGCTGAGGAGGTAACGCCAATCGGTAAGATACTTCGCCGATTCGTTCAACGATATCAAATGGTCCGATGAATCGAGGACTGAGTTTTCCTTTGATCCCGAAGCGTTTAACACCACGTGCCGGCGAAACCTTGAGGAAGACGTGATCTCCCACATTAAAATGTATGTCCCTACGATGCTTATTGGCGTAACTCTTCTGACGTGACCGTGCTTCCTGCAGTTTCTGCTTAGCTACCTCAATCTTCTCATTGGTCATTTCTATAATTTCTGGTCCTTCAAGTGTTCGCTCTCCCACTTGATCCCAGCAAGTTGGAGCGCGACACTTTCTGCCATACAACATTTCGAAAGGAGCACATTTGATACTTGCGTGCCAGCTGTTATTGTATGCAAACTCGACTAAACAGATGTAATCGTCCCAATCACCTGTCCATTCCAACGCACACGACCTTAACATATCTTCCAATGTCTGAATTGTTCGCTCCGATTGTCCGTTCGTTTGAGGATGAAAGGCTGTGCTCAGCTTAAGTTGTGTACCCCAAGCTTTTTGCAGACCTTTCCAGAATCGCGACGTGAAACGAGGATCTCTGTCTGAGACGATGCTGGAGGGAGTGCCGTGGAGTCTCATGATCTCCCTTCTGTACGTATCTGCGAGTTTACTTACCGGATCTTCCTTGCGTATCGGTAAGAAATGAGCTGATTTGGTGAGTCGATCAACGATGACCCAAATAGCATCGTGCTTCTTCTTGGTAGGCGGAAGACCGGTAACAAAATCCATGGTGATTTTGTCCCACTTCCACTCTGGAATATCCAACGGTTGAAGGAGACCGCCAGATCGCTGATGTTCAATCTTAACCTGCTGACAGGTAAGACATTTGGAGACATGCGTGGCTACATCCTGTTTCATACCACTCCACCAAAAGTGCTGTCTGATGTCATGGTACATTTTTGTCGACCCAGGATGTATAGAAAATGGGGAGCTGTGAGCTTCAGCTAACAATGCTTCCCGGAGTTCTGGATTGTCAGGAACACAAAGTCTCGTGCCCTGCCAAACGATACCGTCTGCGTCCATTCTGAATTCTGTCTGCTTCTCCAAATTCTGAATTATCGCCCAAATCTCTCCATCATCCTTCTGCGCTTCCTTGATCCTTGTCAGTAACTCAGGTTCTACTCTAAGATTCGCCCAGTATCCGTGCTGCCCACGTACCATGATTTCGATGTCAAGCCGCTCCAAGTCCCTTATGTTTTGTTCCTTGATCTCAATGCCGTTGATCATTCCGGACTTTCTGCTGAGTGCATCTGCTACTACATTAGCTTTCCCGGGATGATACTGTAGGTTCATATCGTAATCCTTCAACAGTTCCAACCATCTCCTTTGTCTCATGTTCAATTCTCGCTGTGTGAAGATATACTTCAAGCTCTTGTGATCCGTGAAAATGTCGCATGATTCTCCGTATAAGTAATGCCTCCATATCTTAAATGCGAACACCACTGCAGCAAGTTCCAGGTCATGCGTAGGGTAGTTTTCTTCATAGGGCTTAAGCTGCCGTGAAGCATACGCGATCACTTTCCCATGTTGCATGAGAACACAGCCCAGTCCCTTCCCCGATGCATCGCTATAGATCTGAAATCCACCTGTACCAGATGGGAGAGTAAGAATAGGTGCAGATACTAACTTCTGCTTTAGGTCTTCGAAGCTCTTCTCTCGTTCTTCCGTCCAGACGAATTTTTCTCCTTTTCGCATCAGTTTGGTGAGAGGCAATGCCAGGCGGGAAAAGTTCTCCACGAATCTTCGATAATATCCAGCTAAGCCTAAGAAACTGCGGACTTCTGTCGCTGATGTTGGTCTTGGCCATTTAGTGATAGCCTCAACCTTCGCTGGGTCCATAGTGATCCCTTCTGCTGATACAATGTGACCTAAAAATGCCACCTTGTTTAACCAGAACTCACACTTGGAGAATTTCGCATACAGCTGCTTCTGACGAAGAATCTGTAGTATAGTACGGAGATGATCTTCGTGTTCCTCCGTGGACTTTGAGAATATCAAGATGTCATCGATGAATACAATGACAAATTTATCAAGGAATTCATGGAAGATTCTGTTCATCAGATCCATGAATACTGCTGGAGCGTTAGTCAGGCCGAATGGCATGACTACGAACTCATAATGGCCATAGCGGGTACGAAAAGCAGTCTTGGCAATATCCTGCTCTTTAACCCTTAGCTGATGGTAGCCTGACCTTAGATCGATCTTTGAGAAGTGTTTGGCTCCTTGAAGTTGGTCAAACAGATCGTCTATACGTGGCAGTGGATATCTATTTCGGATGGTAATCTTATTAAGTTCACGGTAGTCAATGCAAAGTCGCATGCTGCCGTCCTTCTTCTTAACGAACAAGACCGGTGCGCCCCATGGAGATGCGCTTGGTCTAATGAACCCTCGTTCAAGAAGTTCCTGCAGTTGGTCCTTCAGTTCTTTTAGCTCTATGGGAGCCATACGATACGGAGCCTTAGAGATTGGCTCAGCTCCTGGAACAAGGTCGATGTTGAACTCCACTTCTCTTGCAGGTGGTATGCCTGGAAGTTCATATGGGAAGACGTCTTGAAATTCCGAAACTACTGGTTGATCCTGAATCGATGGGGATTCAGCATCCATGTCATGAACCGTAGCGAGATAACCTTCGCAGCCATGTGACAGTAATGCACGTGCTTGCAAGGTAGATATGACTTGTACGGACCGTCCGGGTATGAACCCGTTATGGATGTACTCTGGTGCATTAATGTCGCCGAAGATCACTCGATATGAGTGGCAGTCTATGGTAGCATGGTGCTTGGATAGCCAATCCATGCCGAGAATCATATCGAACTCAATCATGTCTAGAGGAAGTGCATCTACTGCACGAACTTTATCGTCAAACTCTAGAGGAAGACTCTTGTATACATGAGTTATTAATACAGAGTCCCTCAGAGGCGTGGAAATGGTAAGCTTATTTTCTAATGGCAAGGGAAGTGTCCTGATGTTCTTAGCATAAGTAGTGGAAACAACTGAATGAGTGGCACCCGTGTCGAAAAGAACACATGCAGCCTGGCCGTACATATACAAAATTCCAGTAATGGTACCTGTAGATTTGTTTGCCTGATCGCGCGATGTCGTGTAGACACGCCCAGTGGTAGGAGGTGGTTTAGTATCAGCATGACCCGAAGTACCCTCCATTTCACCCTTACGGCAATCTCTCATACGATGGCCAGGGAGGCCGCACTTGTAGCACGCGTCGGAGTCCCGACGACATGGGCCAGGGTGTCTGCGATGGCAAGTGCTGCAAAGAGGATGAGTGAATCCTCCAGCAGGAGTCCTTGCTTGCTGAGGGCCTGCTGATGACAAAACGTGTTAAGAATAAGGTATATGCACGAGTATAGGACGTAAGCGTCATAAGATGCTTACCAGTGTTAGCTAAACGGTTGGGCTGAGAACCCCTGTGGTTCTGGTCCCTTCCGTTACCGTGGTTCCTGGTAGAGATTAATATAGTGTCAGCATGAGAGATATAACATGAAATCATAAGAAGATGCGTAAATAGTAGGACCTGCTGTTGTTGGAGTGTCCCGCATTGTTACGGTAATTATCATTACCGTTGCGCCTTTCCACAACAGAACGGTCGTTAGAGTGACCGTTTCCTTTGGGCTGATTGGGCTGATTGGGCTGCTGCTGAGTAGCCGGCTGAGACCGGTCCCCAGTTTTCTGCCTGGAAGATACAGTTTAAGAGATGATTATAGAACATATAACGATAGGATGCGGTCTGGTTAACGCTAGAACATGAAATGTTTTACCTCTTGTCGGGTCTTTCGGCTTCCCCGAACTCATCGCGTTCCTGCAACATCTCAAGCTTCCTTGCTGCGTCGGCCACTTGTGCCACAGTATCCAACGGGGCACCCGATAAATCATTTGCAATCCTTGGATTTAGGCCCCAACGAAAATGTAGTGCTTGTTCTTCAGTGGTGCCTGCGGATGCCCTTAGGACAGCTGTGTACCCAAGGAACCTCTGCATGAACTGACTACAATTCTCGTCGGGTCTCTGTCTCATGGCGTAGTATTCCCTCATGAGTCGATTACTTCCTTCCATGGGAAAAATGATAGGTGGGGGAGGATATTCGTCTTCATGAAGAACGGCGTCTTGCCTTTCTGCCTCCATGTTTTCAAATAACTCCCAGAGTTTGTCTGTGTTTGCCATCTGACAGTATAACATAAAACATATGATTAACAGTTCAACATAAAATATAAAAAAAAATTTATGCCAAAAATTTCACGAGAAAAATTTTATGCAAGAAAATCTTTGTATGAATGCATGATGCAGTTTTATGAAAACTTTGATGCTCGAGAGTGAACGCCTCCGGTCAGTTCACTCAAAATAAAAGACATATCGAGGGGACGCCTATGGGTCGGTCCCAAATCTAAAAGTTTCGATAAAAACACATGCGACTAAATAGGGCCAGTCCTGTACCAACCATTACTTAGTCAAAAACCCTGTAACAATGACATGTATATGTATGCTTAAAAATGATGAATGCATGAAAACAACTGTCAGTTCTAGGAAGACCGTAGTGACTACCCACTAATCACAGGTCATATTTGAGAGCCTACAGGTCGAAGCCTTGGCTCTGATACCATAATTGTAACACCCCATTTTGGAAATGGAATATTACGCATAATCATGGCGTGTCATCAAAGCATACAAGGATAAATGTCTAAGCATTATTCAACCATAAAAGGGAAATACCGGAATCAAACATCGGTACCCCAAAGTAAAGCTCATCACACACAAACATAAATACTGTAAAAGGAAAGGACGAAACAATGTCCATAGCAACTGTATCAAAGTAAAGGAAATGCATAAAGTAAAGAAAGACAGTAAAGCTTCCAGTCCATATGCACCTACGTTTGAGATCTACGAGCGTCCCTGAGTACCTGCCGTTTTGGGAACATGAAAAGGAAAACGGCTGAGCAAGACGCTCAGTGCACGGATGTACAATATAGCATGAAATAGAGTAAACATGTAACATATAACAGCGGAAGACTAAGTACTGAGTAAACTGGTTAAGTATCAAGAAAACTGGTTTTATAGTTTGAAAAGCCTTATGTTTATCTTGTGAAAACTGTTTTAACATATATATACCATAGCCCATATAGGTCATGAAAAGGTCACGTGCATGAATACTTGGAGGGGTGACCTCATCATGCTGATTAGAGGGGATGCCTCTAATCAATATACTGGTTTGGGTAGGAGGGATCAGCTCCTTGTGAAGGGTGCAAGGCACACACCACATTCACCATGATAAACTGAATAAAACATGTAACTAGGATGCACCCATACGCCCCACATGATATAATAATATGGCCAAGACTGAAAGGGACGCCACGAGCAATCACTCCGCCGTGGGGAAGTCATAACATCGGTGCCTCCAATGCTATGGTTATGGTACCTCCATAACTAGGTGAAACTGGTCATGCTTGTATATGGCTATAGATTATGCTAAATTAACATAAGCAGTTCAAAACAATAAAACAAATGCTGGGGAAAACAGTTGGCTGCATACGAGGAAATCCTAATAAGGAAGGAATGTCCATACTGAAAGGACGGGAATCCGTACCTCAAGTCCAGTGAATGAACGGAAGAAAGACTCCTACTTCTGGATCACTAACGCTACATGAATACACACGTGTATAAGTATCGATTCACTGATTACGTACTGGGTTTTGTGTCTCATTATAGCTGATTTGGTATGTTTTAGGTCATGGTTCACTGTTTAAAGCCTTAAACTGTGTTTATCTTGTATTCTGATTTATCTGATTAAGTATTACTGGTGTTTCATGTATTATTATACTTACTGTGTAATAATAAGTAACTTTCCAAAAATAGCAGGTTTCCAAAAATAGAAAGTTTCCAAAAATAGAAAGTTTCCAAAAATAGAAAGTTTCCAAAAATAGAAAGTTACCAAAAATAGAAAGTTTCCAAAAATAGAAAGTTTCCAAAAATAGAAAGTTTCCAAAAATAGAAAGTTTCCAAAAATAGAAAGTTTCCTAAAATAGAATTTACTGCTTAAAATAGATTAGTTTCTAAAAATAGAAAGTTTCCAAAAATAGATCAGCTGCCTTAATTAAATAAGTTTCCATATATAGAAGGTTTCCATGATTAGATTAGCTGCCTGAAATAGATTGATTTCCATATATAGAAGGTTTCCATAATTAGATTAGTTGCCTTATTTAATTAAGTTTCTATAAATAGAAGTTTCCATAATTAGAATTAAGCTGATTACATAAGCTAACATATAAGTCTAAGTGTTATAAGCTTATTTCTTAAGTCATATGATATAGTATATAGTTTAATTATTATTTCATGTATTTAATAAACTATAGGTTAAGCATTTTAATTAAAGTATAACATGTTTTAATTAAAATGAAATTAAAATACTTAGGTTAAAATGTGTATTATTATTTATAATAATATAACCTAAGTCATGTCTAAATTAATTAATTATAGGCATGTTTTAATAATTAATTAATTATAACTTATAACATAAAATACTTAGGTTAAATTAATGTCATGATAAACTAATAATTAAAATAACCTAAGTCATGATTTAATTAATATTTCATGTTATTAATTAATTATATCCTAAGTTCATAATTCATAAAAATTAACATGTAGCATGAATCATGATTTAACCAACGAACCATGAATCGGGCATGAATTCGACACCGTACCCTGGGCCAAACCCGGGGCACACGTGTCTCCTTGCTGCCGTGGGTCCCACATGAGCCAACCAAGACCAAATATGGTCTTGGTGGTGGCGGCAATAGCAAACCAAACCCCCCCTCGGGTTTGTTTGCTAGGCGGCCAAAAACAAACACCCTTATAAATCATTCTTTGATTTTAATTAATACCAAAACATGTTAGATCAATGATTAATTACCTTGTTTTTATAAGAAAAATAATAACATGTTCATGAAAATAATCAAAGATTAAAAGAATTAAAAAGAATTAAAAAGAAGGGTTAGAAAGGTATACCACTATGTAGCTTGGAAAAAGGATGAACAAACACGGTTTCTAACACTTGTTTTTAAGATCAAAATCAAACAAACACCCTCCAATGGTGGTGTGAAGGTGGCGGCACAAAGAGGAGAAAAAGGAGAGGAGAAAAACTCTTATAGGGTTTTTTGTTTATTTCTTGAAAATGAAAAGTGAAAACATGATTTACTCTTTACCCCCCTTTACTTGTAAAGTCCATGGGCTAAGCCCATTTCTTGTATATGAGCCGTGGGTATGGGGGCCCCACATGGGGTACCCGTACCTTTCTCGTGTCCCGATGTTTCGTGTTCGTTCGTGGTTAAACGTGCTCGTGTTTAAAGTGTTTCTGTTTATTCTATCGTGTCGTTTTCGTAACTTAACGCTCGTAATAATATTATAAGTATTTACGTAATTATTTTAGTTAGTATTTTAAATGGTGATCATGATTTAATTATGTTCACGTGATATATTATTAACTGTTTATCATGAGTTCGTACGTAATCGATACTTGTCATGTCATACACGTATGCACTTGCTTGATTATTAGCACATGAATGTGATCAATACTAACTGAGGTAAGTTTTAATCTAGGACGTACGATCTTAAGGGCACTATTCATGGTAAAAGCATACGGGTTTTACAATTTGTATTGTGAAGAATCCTGTATTTCATCAGCGGACGAAACATATTGAGATTCGGCATCATTTTATACGCGATGCAAATGAGAAGAAGCTGATACAGGTTCTTAAAGTTCATACGGATGACAATGTTGCTGATTTGCTGACTAAAGCTTTTGATGGTCCTCGGTTTAACCACTTGGTGGTTCATATTGGGATGGTCAATCCGTGAGGTCTAGGATTGAGGGGAGGCAAAGCCTAAGGGGAGGCTTTGTGTACATATTAGGTCAGTTTAACGTATTCATAGTACTTAACAACATAATTTCTTGGTTATGGTGGTGTGTGGTGATTATGATGGAGGATTTTTGCTCTCTTCTGGTGGATATGGCCTTATATGACTGGCTTCTGGTCCACCTTGGTCAGCTTCTAGTTATGCTTGGTTGTCTTCTAGTGGTTTGAAATCTTTCCATGTCTAGTGGTGTTTGGCTATTGGTACTGGTACTGGTCTGGCTACTGTTCATTCTTTTTGTCCTTTGTTAATCACGTTTTGCTCCTGGTCTGACTATTGTGCACTTTGACTTTTGGTCAACGCTCCCAATACTGATATTTACAAGTTTGAATTCAGCAAATAAATTGGGGGTAAGTTATTATGTTAAAAAGGGCAAGTGGTTAGTATGCCATTATGGCTTAATTTGAAAGGGCAACCCCCCATTAATAGGGGTCAATGAACAGTTACTACTTTCTTCCTATATGGTCAACATACACCCTTGACTCACTCATTACAATTAAAACACACACAAAAACCGCTTCTACTCTTTACATCCCAATCCAAATCCTTCTTCCATCCATTCATCAAGATCCATGGCTGCTCTTGCTTACCAACCCGCTCATAATCGTGTTGCTTATCTGGGTGATGGTCCAAATCGTGAACATTTTGCTGATATCTTGGAGTTTATTGAAGCTTCAAACTTAAGGTTTGCATTTACTGTTTGTCCTACCATATATGATAGTGTGGTACGTCAATTTTGGGCGTCTGCTGAGCTTGTGAATGTGGCTGGACGTCCACGAGCACTCCATGCTACCATAGATGGACGTGCTTATGTGGTAACCGAAGCATCTATTCGCTCTTCTCTTCATCTTCAGGATGAGGGGGGTGTTGTATCACTTCCCAATTCGGAAGTATTAGAGGGTATGGCTGCCATAGGTTATGACCATGGGGGGAAGTTTAACTTCCAAAAGAATAGGTTTTCCCCTCAGTGGAAGCTTCTGGTTCACTATTTAATCCATTGTATGAGTCCCAAGTCGGGGAGTTGGGATGCGTTCCCCACTCCTTTGGCTACTGGTCTTATTTGTTTAGCCCAGGGTAGAGTGTTTAATTTTTCTCATTATCTATTTGAGGGGATGGCTAGTAATTTGTCGACTGCTGGTTTGAGGAAGAAATTTCTTATGTACCCTAGGTTTCTTCAACAAATACTTGTTTGCATTCCACGTGATAGGGCTGAGCATGTGCCATCTAAACTTACAGCGAAAGTGTATTACAATATGATGAATGGGTTTCCTGGGGATTGGAGGCCCCTGACTGAAGCCATGATGGGGTTGGCTCAGGGTCCTATAGGTCAGGAGGAGGAGGCTCCTGAGTTGGTTGTGTTAGATGATCACCCCATGGAGGAGGAGGAGGCTCCTACTGGTGGTGCCACTCCTGTGGTAGAGGAGGAGCTAGTTGAGGAGGTGGTGGTTGAAAAACCATCCCCTTCCAAGGCTGGTCCTTCCTCCGTTCCACATCAGTCTCCATTTGTGGAGACTCCACCTCCTAGCCCTGCCCCACACTCGACTGATATCCCGTTTGATGCTAGTTCTCCACAGGTTGACCCACATGTTGCTTCGGGCTCTCGTGATGCTTTCCCTGATCCAAGTTCTCTTGGTGGGCAGGCGGAGGAGCCTACTACACTGACATCTTTGTTAGATCTTATGCACAGGTACCATGAGAGGATGACTTGTTTGGAAGCTGACTTGAACCAACATCGGAAGCTCACAAGGGAGTTTGTTCTTCCTCTGCCCGATCGTATAAAGGTATTGGAAAATCAACAACGTCGTCGCAAGAAGCATGTGGTTCTTTCGGATTCTGAGGATGAGGGTGCGGAGAATGTTGAGGATGGCTTGACGTTGCTGGCAAAGGCTGCCTTTGCTGATAAAGTTTATGATGATCTGCCCGGTCCTCCAATGCTCCTTCTTCTAGTGCTATTCCCCCTTCTATGGGTGGTGATTCTGATGCTGCTGCTGGTTCTCATGCTGGTCCCTCTCATGATCCGAAGGGAAAAGCTCCAATGACTGATTCTCCATCTCCCACTCGCAAGCGCACTCGTCGACAGATTGAAGAAGAAAGACTTGGTGAAGAGGCTGCTCGTCGGGTTCAGGCTGAGCTTGATGAGGAGGATAGGGTTGCTGAGGAAGAGCTTCGAGAGCGAAGCGTGCGCAAATTCAGCATGATGCTATGCACTGGACTGATGGTGAATGGATGCAAGTGTTGACTGTTCTCACTCGGGATTATGCTCAGTTTAAAGATTTGTTGGGTGATGATGTTGATGAACACAATTGTATTCCGCGTGCTATGGTGATGATGCGTAAGCACCAGTTGGCTCTTGCTGAAGAACTAAAGAAACAGCGAAGGAACAGACCTCTATCTCGGACTGAGCAGCGCCAGCAAATGCAACGTTATGTGAAATATCAATCTGCTGCTCACTTCAATGCTCCGTGGTCTTGGGCTCGGGTGCGAGCTTTGTCATTTGATGAGCTTAAGGTCCTTTATGAGAAGATGGTGAAGCGTCAGAGCCAACCCATTCCGGAAAGATTTATTTACCATCCTCGTGGTGTGACTGCTTCTATGCCTGCTGCTTCTACTGGTCCTTCGTCTGTACCCACTCCTGGTTCTGATGGTAGTCCTTCTGGTTCTATTGCTACTTCTGTTGGTCCTTCTACTACACCCTTGGTTGCTCCTATTGGTTCTACTGCTGGTCCTGCTACTACCATCTTTGTTACTACCACCACCACTCATGCTTCCACCACCACACCTGTTACTACTACCACCACCCATGTTCCTGCAAGCACTTTTGTTGATCCCACCATACCTACTGCTGCTACATCTGATGTGCCATCTTCATCACCACACGTTCCTGCAACACAACCTAATCCTACTTCTGATGCAGCTCCTAGTGGTTCTTTGGGTGGATATGTTCATGAGTCTACTTCTACTGCTTCTCCTGATGTTGCTGAAGTTAGGGTGAAGGTTGAATCAACTCCTTCGGCTCCCACGCCTCGACGTTCCACTCGCCAGAAACTTGCTCGTCGTGTTCGCCGTGGTAAATCAGTTCCTTTTGAGAAGCGTGATCCTGAGAACTTAATTGATGCAGCTTCGGATAGCGATTCTGACTTACCTTTGGGCAATGGAAGCATTACGGGTTATACGGTTGAGAGGTCTACAACACTTCCTGGTGGCGTCTCCCATCGGATTACTTTGAGTGATGGGACTGTGCGATTGGTCACGGGTTTGCAGGGTGTGTTATCGTGGGCTGACCGTATGGATCTTATGGCGTTGTTTGGGCTTGTTGATTCTAGTATGCCGTTTAACCCCATGGCGGTGTCTTCCTGGCCTGGTATCCGTCTTTGGGCCGATCTCAAGCTGATGTTGGATCCTCCTCCATCTGCTACTGCTTTGGGCGTGTGGAAGGATCAAATGCAATGGGAGATTATTCGCTGGAAGCTTTATGCTGGATGTGGAGTTCATGTGTTGGAATTAGGTTCTGGTCATGTGGTGTTTATGTTGACAGATGTTGAGTATCCTTTGACTATTTCTTCCATGGAAGCAATGTTGGCAAGTCACTTGCAGATTTCTACTGCTCCTTCTGGGAATGAGTCGAGTATGGCCACATCTTTGGTAGAGGGTATTCAAGCACGGTTGCTAGCGGATAAGAAGGCAGCTTTTGGTATGTAAAGTGACTGGGTTGTAAGTGTTTATACTTTGAATTTTTGTTCTTATTTTGATTCTTTTCACCAATATGTACAGTGATTGGTGAATTTTATTCTTTGTAGTTGAAAAAAAAAACAAAACAAACAAACAAACTAATTAAATAAAAAAAAAAATATATACTTTTTATATAATATCTTCTTATACTTTAACATAGTTTAGCTTTTATACTTGTACATAATATCCCTTGGCTGTTTCACAATGTGGTTCTTGGTTTGACTTTGTTCTGGTACTTGGTTTCACTTGGTGTTGGACGTGGTCCACACAACAAATGGTTCTCAACTTACCATGTCTCATCGACAAGAAAAAGTTGATTCACCTTGAGGGTACGGCTCCTGGTGCGATTCTCAAATCCGTTGATGGTTGCCAGGTTACCCAAAACTGGATGGTTTTCACTTGCCATAGTCTTGGACTGAAAAGTGGCTAATCCAAGGGGGTACGGCTCTTGGTAAAGATCTTATCAAATCCGTTGATAGCTGTAATAGCTTGCTTAAAGCTATAGGGTGTTCAACTCACCGATGCTTCATTGCTAAGAGTTGGCGAGTCCAGAGGGGTACGGCTTCTGGTAAAGACGCATCAAATCCGTTGACGGCTGTGATGGTTTGCCTAAAATCATCAGGGTACTCCCACTCACCATTGATTCACGTTCTAAGAGTTGGGCTGGGTTCTAGTCTCCCAGGGTGATGCTTATTCCACCAGAATGACTAGCTAGCCCAAGAGCGAGCAACTACTTGGTAAAGGCTCATCAAATCTGCTCATGTTGCTGAAAAGATTCAACTTGATGCTGATTTGTTACAAGCTTTGGAGAAGCTTCTAGTGTTCCATGCGGCTGTTCTTCTGATTCTTATCTTGTTGATGCTGCTATTTGTTTTGCTGATACAATCCTCGGGTTTTCTTTGCACGTTTTCCAGGAAACTTGAACTCAACAGGTCAAATTCAAGTTTAGGGGAGGATTGTTAGGACCATTGTAATAGTTATATGTAATAGGTAGACTAGGAGGTATGTAGTTCCTCCTGGTCCTAGTCGTAGTAGGAGCAAGTCCTGCTCCTGGTCCTAGTCGAAGTCAAACTTTATTATTTACTTAATATTCTGTTAGGATATGCATGAGATATGTTAGGAAAGGATATGCATATCAGTTTTACACGTTTTCATTAATGATGTATTAGGGTTTCCTTGTAGTATAAAAGGAACCTTAGGCAGAAGGGATAGACACACCTTCACAAAACGTAGTTCTAGTCTTTATCAATATTAGAAATCCTTAGAAAGGATCAAGTCTTTATAGTTATTCTGTTTCTCTTGTTTATATTTATATTCTACATTCATATTGTGTATAGAGTCTCTTTGTGATTTGACTTGTGATTACAGAAGTCATTCACCTGTCCTGACAGGCTGCAAGATCTACATCTAGTAGACCCAACATTTTTACTTTTTTTTGGATTTTTGTGATTGTATTAAGTAGACCAAAATCTACAAATCTCCTCCTTAATCAAATCTCTTGATTAAAGAAGCCTCAAGGAATGAAAACGATCATGTGAAGTGAACGCCTTCGATGACTTTAGAACGTTGGTGGAACACCAAAACATTCAAGAGGGTTTAATCAAATGAAACCAAGAAATTATATATGATACTTAATAATACTTTGGACGGCAAAACCCTCGATTAGCTTTTAATCTCAAAATACTCACAAACAAGCGGGGAAATGAGGCAGTGCGAAGCACTTAAGAGCCTTTTTCCTTAGGGTATATGATGAGATGGCATTTTTACATGATCTCATCATCAAAAACGGCCTTAAAATGCATTAAATATCATCGAATATACCAAATATATGCTCGTGTTTGTTACTTGTGTATTTTTAGGTACGGATATTGAGGAATTGACAAAAGACCACAAGAATCAATCAAAAACGAACACGGGAAACAAAGACGCACAATGAACCAAGCTCATTTATGGAATTTTGCAAAAAGACCCCTCAAGTTTGAAGAATTGGCAAAAATGGCCCCTCATCTTTGAAGAACTTGTCATAATTAACCCTCCAAATGTTAATTATACAAGTGTGGTCCTTGAAGAATGAAGAATGTACAAGATATGCCCTTGGAAATTAATCAAAGATGCTAAAGTTAGTCAAAATGGTCAAAAGGACTAACTTTGAAAATTGATTTGGACTTGTGGTGAAAAGAGGTTAACAAAAGGACTGGCTGTGCAATTGGAATTAACAGATGTTAGGGTCAGTTTGGACGGGTAATGAAATTACCCAACACAAGCCCAATTTACCCACCAGCCCAATCCCATAATACCCGGTTTTATTTTTAAACATGGTCAAACCTAAGTCAACACCCACTTAACCCATCTCTTCCCACCTAAACAATTTTTTAAATTTGTTTAAACCCAAAATCGGATCTAATCCCTTCTTAATCCCTTAGAACCCTAAAACCCCACCCAGATCAATTAAGCTCTAAACAAAGGGGTAATCCTCCAAATCATGCAGATCACTAATTAACTTTCCCCTCACCATAACCCACCTCACCAAACAACGCCACGTGGCCTGTGGTCCTCACCCAAGCACTCCCCTGCACCCGTCTCTTTCCCACAACCCTAGAACCCGACAAATTCAATGAATGGGATTGCTCTACTTGGCCTCCAAGTTGTTTTGAACGCTCAAGATCAATTACACAAGCTGGCAATCACATGGGCTGCAGAATTGACCAAGATCAAGACCTTTTCAAAGGGCAATTTTGAGATTCCATAGATTAGGGTTTTAGGACTGTATTTTTCATGTATTATTTAATTAAGCTTTCTAGATAGTTCTATTTCCAGTATAAATAGAGTCGACATGTGACTCTATTACTTGTTCCAGTTTTTCTTCAAAAATTTTGTAATTCCTTTTAATTAAAATAAAAGTTTGGTGTTTGTTAGTAAGCAATATAATTCCTTTTTATGTTTACTTAAAGTTGGTATTAATTGTGAAGAATTACTGAGTTCCGATTTAAAAAGAGTGAGTTGAGTTTCAAAAGTGTTTCAAAGGTTTTCAAATTTGATTCAAATTTTATAAATCCAATTCCTTGGAAGTGAAAGTGGAAAAGGATTGTTGATTTGTGAATTTAAAGTGTTTTTAAAACGTGTGTATTAAGTTTTCAAGGTTTTGTGGAAAAGATTTTTAAGAAAATAAAAAGAAAACAGAATATTGGATATATTTGTGTTTTGCTTTTGATTTTCTTCTTAGCAGGTTTAAGTTTGGTGATTTGTTGTTGATCATAGTTCAGCATACACCCGTGTGTATTGGAAAAGGCATTGCTGCCTTGGTTGAGCCTGGATGTGGGCTTAACAAGGTATCCCTTGTTTCTATTTTTTTATTTTCAGAAATATTTGAGGTTCATGTGATTTTTGCATGAAAAAGGGTATTTGTTAGTTTTAGCTGTTGGATTTTGCTTGGTTGTTGATTTGATGCATGATATGAGCTCTTAGAAGCAGTTTAGAGTTGTGTAGTATTGGTTTTGTTTGAAAAATTTGAAAACAGATTTTAAAAGGAGTGTTTGGATATGGGATTTAGTTGATAATTTTGAAGGATTTGAGGAATGAACAGGTGTTAGAAAGACTCAATAGGGTTGAGATAGGTTTATTGCTAGGTTTTGTTTCAGTTTGGAAAGAATTTGAAGCAAGTTGCTAGTAACATAGTGTAAAAGTTAGCTTGAAATTGTATGGTCCATTTTTCTGCTTGTTTTTCATGAAATTAGTGCTTGGAATTCATAATCTGTTAAGATATAGATCATTCTAGGGCTTGAGTTTGTTTGTGTATCATTTTGTGAAGTTGTATGCAAAGTTTGGGACTTTGAAAATCATTTGTGTGCAAGTCAATAGCTCAAAGAACCACCAGACCTAGCAAAAGGATATCAGCAACTCTCATTTGCTTGTGTATGCATTTTTGTGAAATTTTTGTGTGCAAGGTGTTTGATTTCTACTTGTTATTGACTCCCTACACTCCAAAGAGTGTAGGGGTGCCTTTGTCATCCAAAAACATACACCAAATAAGCTTAAAATCAAGCTCCTCTTGATTTGTTCACCTGTGAAGAAAAGAAAGAACAAAGCAAAACCTGCTTGTGTTCATCATATTGAACAGGCCACGTTTTGGACTTAATCTTGTTAAATCTTGCTAAGGTGAATTGGATTTGAGTTAAAAAAGGGTAAAAGTTGTCACAGGTTTGGATTGTGAGAAGTTTAAAAAAAGAAAAAAAAAACAAATAGCAAAAAGGGGGTTGCACACCTCTAACCCTGGTCTCCACTCTCACAACACCACACACATACCGTCGCGCCCTTGTGTCTTTTACTGACCAAGGGTGCAAAGCAAACATACTTAACCCCTTTTTAAATTGTCTTTTTGAAAATAAGCCGTGGGCTAATAAGCCATTTCTGGCTTATTGGATAAGCATTTTGGTTTCTTTTTACTTTTCCTAGGACAATTATAGCTATTAGGATTTTTCTGGCTTAAAATTTGAATTTTCCTCTTCTTTATTTATTTTTTATCATTTATTTATTAGCCGGTTTTTATACATTAATTAAAAAATAGAAAAAAGTGTTTTAATTTTTAGGAAAAATTATTTTTAGCTTTTAAATAATCTTTTTGAGGTTTACATCTAGTTTCGGTTTCAAAAACTTCAATTTTTAATTTTATTTTATTTTAAGGTTTTTATAAACTTTAATAATTAATATAAAATTAATTACGAGGTTTTAGGAACTTTAATTTGCATTTTCTTCTTAGTTAGAATATTTAGGATTTTTGAGAATTTTTTAGAATTTATTTGAGAACTTTTTATTTTTTTACAATATTTTAATATTATTTTAATCATAAAAATTCAAAGTTTTATTTTTAACTTTTTTTCATTTTTCCTAGATTCTAGACATTAAAATAGGAACTTTTTCACTTTCCAATTAATTTTTAGGTTTTTCAATTAATTTTTAGAATTAATTTAAGATTTAATAGATTTTAATAGTTTTTAGGAGTTTAAAAATAGTTTAATTTGGTTTTAAAATTTTTAAAAATAGTTTTTAGCTTAATTAGGTCATTTTTGAGGTTTACAAACTATTAAATCTTGTTTAGGGCTTTTTAATATTTAAAAGTTATTTTTAAGGCTTTAATTAGCATTAAAAAGTCATTATTAAATTAATTAAAAGGTTTTAGCAAGTTTGGATTTTTTGTAAACTCTTAGATATTTATTGTGGATTTTTAGTAATTTTTAGGAATTTTTAGGTTGAAATTTTAAATTTTGTCGTTTTTACGTTTCTACGTCGTAACTTTCTAGTAGTGTTTTTGTCTATTTTTCTATTTTTTCGTCTTCGTCATTTTCTCTTCTCCTCATTAATAATCAAAAACAAAATCAATCATTCATTACACAACACACGTGCCTCCTCGAGAGAACGATCCCCATTAAGGGTCATAAGTGTTTACGTTTTCCTAAACGTACACTTAATACTTACCGCTTTTTACGCTCTTTTCCTAAAGAGTAGTAAAAACATTAAATCATTTTGGCGCCGCTGCCGGGGAGGCGTGTTGTGTTTTGATTGAACATTGTTGTTTTCTATATTAGCCATAATAGTAATTGTATTAATAGCACTCTATTAATACGTATTATCGTTTTTCGGTTTTTGTGTGAATATTATTAATATATTGTATACGTAGAACAATAAATACACAAGTACTCCAAATACGTGAGCAATCACAACCTTGATTCGGGATTTCATCACTCGATCATTGTATTCGAATCTCAAACCAAAGAAAAAGGCAAAAATAGATAAATACTTTCGTGAAGCTTAATCTTGATAATACAAACTATAAGGTGGGTATAAGGCGGTTGTAATTCACGACCTAAAGGAAAAAGGCTCTTAAGTGCTTCGCGCCGCCTCGTTTCCTCCGCTTGCTTGTGCGTATTTGATTTTGAGAGTGAATCGAGGGTTTTGCCGCCCAAAGTATTATTACATATCATATATATTTTCTTGGTTTCATATTGATTAAACCCTCTTGAACGATTTGGTGTTCCACCATCGTTCTAAAGTCATCGAAGGCGTTCACTCCACGTGATCGTTTTCATTCCTTGAGGCCTTTTTAATCAAAAGATTTGATTGAGGAGGAGATTTGTGGACTTTTTGTCTACTTAATACATTCACCAATTTCTAAAAAGGTTAATACAATCAAAAATCACTAAAAAATTGAAAAAACACAAAATACCAAAAAGAATCTTCTTTGCTCGTCTCCACGTTGTACGTGACGTTTATGCTCACTCGTAATCAAGCAAAACGTGCACGTAAACGCAAGAACAAAACTCCCACTCCAACTCATTCTAGTGAGGAGTCTCCTATTGACGAACCCATTGTACGAGAAGAACCAACCATGGCGAATCGAACTATGATGGAGTTACTTCAAGCACCCACCGAGGGTTATGGAGAAGCTATTGTGATTCCCGCTATCCTTGCGGAGAATTTTGAGGTGAAAACGGGTTTGTTGTCGATGATCCAAAACAACAAATTCCGTGGTGATGAGAAGGACAATCCCCACAACCATATCCGCCAATTTAATCGTCTTACCGCCACGTGCAAGTTTAAGGATGTCTCGAATGACTCGATTAAGATGATGCTTTTTCCGTATTCCTTAGCCGGGCCCGCTAAAATTTGGTTAGAGAAAGAGCCACCCAATTCTATATTGACGTGGAAGGATCTCGTTTCAAAATTTGTGAACCAATTTTTTCCGCCCTCTAAGACTACGCATTTGAAAAATGAGATTTCTAAATTTTCACAAGAATCAAATGAAAGTTTTTCTACGGCTTGGAATAGGTTTAAGGAGATGTTGCATGAATGTCCTCATCACGGTTTTTCCGATTTGCACCAAATCGACACGTTTTACAATGGACTTAACGATCATGAAAGAGATTATTTAAATGCCGCCGCGGGTGGTAATTTTTTGTGTAAAACGGTTGAAGAAGCTTTGGTCATAATCGAGAATAGGTCTAAGGTTTATAGCCCTCGTCACACACCGAGTGTTGCCAAAAGGGGCTCATCATCGTCTCAAAGTATCAATGCATTACATGATGAAGCAAATGAAGAAAACCGATTTTTCGATAGATTTGCTAACCTTATGTCCCATTGGAAGGCTCAAGAAGCTTCCAATTCCGCTTCGGTCAAAGCGGTTTCTAAAAGTTGTTTGTCGTGTGGGGGAGCTCATGATCTTTCCGAGTGCATTACCGCGGATGGTAACACTTCGAATGCTTTTGTAGCCACGGGAACTTATAACCAAATCGGTCAAGGTTCACGTTCAAATCAAGTTCCACCCAATCAAAATGCTAATAATTATCGCAACAACAACCAAGGTGGAAATTACCAAGGAAATCAAAGAAATTATAACAAAGGTAATTACCAAAGTGGAAATGGGCAAATTTCTAATCAAAACCAAAACCGTGATTTTCAAAACAATGCCCAAGGTTTTCAAAACGATCACACCAAAAATCTTCAAGGAGAATTTTTGAATTATGCAAAGGCAAATGATGCTAAGTTTGACAACATGCAACGTCAAATGGTTAGCTTAAGATCCGAGTTGAAAAACGAGCTTAAAAACGAACTTGCTAATGAACTTAAAACTCATGCTAATAAAATGGAAGGAAATGTCACACGAATCCAACAAAAACAACAAAAAATGGAGCAAGGACAACATGAGATTAAGCAAGAATTGTTAAAAGCGGATGCTAGGCAATCTAAGTTTGAAGACCGTATGGCTAAAATGTTTGAAGCTATCATGTGTAAGCCCTCTTCTTCGGGTGGTCTTCCTAGTGATACCATCGTGAACCCGAAAGGAGAATTGAAGGTTATTACTACTCGTAGTGGTAAAACTTTCAAAGAACCCATTTCTCGTCCAAGTACTTCTATGGAGAAGGAAAAAGAGAAAGAACCCGAGGTTGTGGTTGAAAAGGAGCAAATTACAAGCCCACGAAGTACCGCTCAAACCACACCTATGGTTGAACATACACCAATCATGGAACCCGAGATTCCAAGGCCGTTGCCTATGCCTAATTTGCCCCAACCCACACCACCTATACCCTACCCTTCAAGACGAGACAAGGAAAAGGCACAAGAACGAAATAATTATCAATTTGAACTCTTTATGAAAATGTTTCGTGACTTGCATTTCAATATAAGTTTTGCCGACGCCTTAGTCATGATGCCTCGATTTGCCGCGAACTTCAAAAGTATGTTGAATAACAAAGAGAAATTGCAAAAATCGTCTAGTTGTTCATCGGTTTTTCTAAGCTGCATACCTCAAAAATTCGATGATCCTGGAAAGTTTTTAATCCCATGTGCCATACAAGACATGGAAGAATGCTACGCCTTGGCCGATCTTGGTGCTAGTATTAATTTGATGCCTCTTGAGATTTTTAAATCGCTCAATCTTCCAAATCTCACTCCTTCAAGAATGTCAATCGAAATGGCCGATCATTCTACGATTCTAGCTTGTGGAGTTGCCGAGGACGTCTTTGTGAAAGTTGGAAAGTTCTACTACCCTGTAGACTTTATTGTTGTTGATATTCCCATCGATCCTAAAGTTCCGTTAATTTTAGGTCGATCTTTTTTGGATACCTCGAGAGCACTTATCGATGTGCATGCAAGAAAAATCACTCTTCGTTTCAATGAGGAAGAACTCGTCATTAATGCAACCCAAAACTCCACTCTTTCTCATGGTTATTCTATCACATCTTTGTACAATGTCAATCCCATCAAAAACATTTGTCAAAAGATTTCAAATAGAGTTTTAGGAGTTGATAAAAATGAAGTTCCGTCCCCTCCGCCGATGGAGGTTAAGAGTGTTAAGCCTATGATTCCAATCTCGAGTGAATCTTCGGATGATGAATACGTTGATCCCGATGGGGAGGTTTTCCTTGTTGACAAAAGATTTGAAAACTTACCACCACCCAAATCAAAAAGATTTCAAAATGTGAGAATTTTTAGTGTGACTAACATTGTTTTAGATACACCAAATATTTTTGACATAATTAAATCGGGTTTTCACAAGGAGAGTGTAAAAGATGAAAAAGGAAAAGATTTTGAATTTAATTTAAAAGATTTTTCTACAATTCTAACTCCGTCATCACCGCGTTTATTGAGTACTACAAGCTCGTCTTCTCCTTTTGACGATGCTTTGTGTGGACTTAGTGTGGGGGAAGCCCCTTATGTTCCCTCCCCTTTCTCCACCGAGGACGAGATATTTGATCCTGGAATTGCTTTTATAGGGAAATCTCGGTCTTCCACCGATGCAATAAATGGAAAATCTTTTCATTTGATTGGTGCGAGTCTACCTCGAGTAGCTCAATGTTATGACTTACCCATTGTCCCACCCTTCTATTTCTTCTCTCCTATTTTCTTCTACCCCATTGGGGTTTGTGTTGAAGTTTTGTTGTTTCGTCTTTCATCCGAAAACGAAGACGCTATCTTTGACCCCGGTATACGTTTATCGGATTTTTAAAGTACTCCACGTGCTTTTGGGCCTTGTTTATCATGTAAGCCCCACCAAAAATTGACCAAACCATGATTATCCCTAAATGATCACATTTATGGGGATTCGAGTCGAGCTTTTGACTCGGTTATCAAAAACAAGGTGCCTCGTGGGGGAGACCCATGCTTATCCTATGTACATATTATTGCTTTTTAGTTAACTTAATGTGAGGGGATTTGTGCCCTTCCAACCTTTGTTCCGTGGTTGTTTGTGCATTGTGGTTTTTAGATCATGATCTTCACGATTGGAGCCCTCTCGTGTTTCGTTTTATGGGAGCACTCGATCGTTTGCTTTGGAGGCCTTTCCCAATATCCATATGATATATCCTTTTATGTTCTAACCTTAGGTTTTTAGCACACTTCATAAACGGCTATTACTTAATGGTTACACCCTTTCCATGCTAGATTAGGCATTCGACCACGTCTCTAATATGGGGGTGTTTGCACCCCTAGACTCGAAACATTGAGGACAATGTTTAAATTTAGTATGGGGGGGTGAATAGATACTTGCCTTGCCAAACCTTCACGCTTTCCAAAGTTTATTGTTTTGTTATCGTTTTGTTGCAAAATAAGGCTAAAAATGGCCAAATTTTTAAAATTTTTTCATGTTTTATAAATGTTTGAAGACACGAATGTAGGTTTTCCGATGGCGAGAATAAGAGTAATTTTTGACTCGACCGTGCGTGTTGAGCACTTAGCTTTGATTCCTTAACTACACATTAGGCTAAGTCTCTTAAATGAGGACGAGAAATGATAGAGTTAATTATAAGTTACTATGCTAAACGTAGAGTACTCGTATTCTTTCAAAAACTCATGTGTTCTCGTTGTTTGCTTATTCTCCCTTCGCATGTAAATATTTTTTGCTTAATAAATATTGACTTAGCGGTTTAGTTAGGATTGTTGGGTTTCTAGTCTTTTCTAGTAGCTTCCGTGTAATTAAATTGGGAAGACATTAAGGTATCGCCAACGTCACGGTTTTGAAGTATTGGCACCCTAATAATCGAAAGCTTCACCCAATAATAAGAATTCAAGTGCTCACCTAAATCAAGCAAACAATTTGAAGCCCCACAAGGCCTAAAATCTATGCAAAATTGAAAGTGAATCAAGCCTTAATCTTCGAAGCTTTAAAGATCCAAAATTCGCTTTAGCGTGAGGATATACGTCTTTGGCTAATAAAACCACCGATGAGGCGGATAATAAAAGGCAAGGCAAGACCGAAGTCATAATAAAAGCTTCATGGCGAAGTTAAATAAAAGATGGAGGTAAACCAAAGATAATAAGGTCCTTCCGTTAGGGGGAGTATAAAAGTCTTGGTAATAAGTCTCATGTTCAAAACCGTTATAAAACCGTGTTTATCGATTCTTCTTGTCAACTTAATTTTTTAACATCGTTGTCTATTAGGAGGGGTTATTGATTTGATGGTCTTAGTTACACCGTTAGGACTCTATTTTTAGACCTAAATCTCTATTATCGCATAAGTCAAATGATGTATCCTCGTGATCATTAAGACAAAATAAAATATAAGAGATACAACTTAGGAATAATGGGAGAATAAGTACGTGATTAGGGCATATGAGTAGTGTTAGCATTACTAACTTATAATGACAATGATCTCGTTACACGCTTAGCATGGAATTAAGGTGAAAATCGAGGACGATGAAATTATTTCTAACGAAGCATTCACGTGTTCTTATTCTATGAACCTAAACGTCCCATTTTGCAATGAAAATCATACATTATGTCTAAAACGCAAGTAGTAGTAATCATAGTATGTAGCTAGTTTCCCATTTCAATAAAAGTGAATAAATAAACTTTTGGAGTTGTTACGATACTTTATTCTAGCATTGCGTGAGGGCACGGCAATGGTTTAGTATGGGGGAGTGATGAGATGGCATTTGTACATGATCTCATCATCAAAAACGGCCTTAAAATGCATTAAATATCATAAAATATACCAAATATATGCTCGTGTTTGTTACTTGTGTATTTTTAGGTACGGATATTGAGGAATTGACAAAAGACCACAAGAATCAATCAAAAACGAACACGGGAAACAAAGACGCACAATGAACCAAGCTCATTTATGGAATTTTGCAAAAAGACCCCTCAAGTGTGAAGAATTGGCAAAAATGGCCCCTCATCTTTGAAGAACTTGTCATAATTAACCCTCCAAATGTTAATTATACAAGTGTGGTCCTTGAAGAATGAAGAATGTACAAGATATGCCCTTGGAAATTAATCAAAGATGCTAAAGTTAGTCAAAATGGTCAAAAGGACTAACTTTGCAAATTGATTTGGACTTGTGGTGAAAAGAGGTTAAAAAAAGGACTGGCTGTGCAATTGGAATTAACAGATGTTAGGGTCAGTTTGGACGGGTAATGAAATTACCCAACACAAGCCCAATTTACCCACCAGCCCAATCCCATAATACCCGGTTTTGTTTTTAAACATGGTCAAACCCAAGTCAACACCCACTTAACCCATCTTTTCCCACCTAAACAATTTTTTAAATTTGTTTAAACCCAAAATCGGATCTAATCCCTTCTTAATCCCTTAGAACCCTAAAACCCCACCCAGATCAATTAAGCTCTAAACAAAGGGGTAATCCTCCAAATCATGCAGATCACTAATTAACTTTCCCCTCACCATAACCCACCTCACCAAACAACGCCACGTGGCCTGTGGTCCTCACCCAAGCACTCCCCTGCACCCGTCTCTTTCCCACAACCCTAGAACCCGACAAATTCAACGAATGGGATTGGTCTACTTGGCCTCCAAGTTGTTTTGAACGCTCAAGATCAATTACACAAGCTGGCAATCACATGGGCTGCAGAATTGACCAAGATCAAGACCTTTTCAAAGGGCAATTTTGAGATTCCATAGATTAGGTTTTTAGGACTGTATTTTTCATGTATTATTTAATTAAGCTTTCTAGATAGTTCTATTTCCAGTATAAATAGAGTCGACATGTGACTCTATTACTTGTTCCAGTTTTTCTTCAAAAATTTTGTAATTCCTTTTAATTAAAATAAAAGTTTGGTGTTTGTTAGTAAGCAATATAATTCCTTTTTATGTTTACTTAAAGTTGGTATTAATTGTGAAGAATTACTGAGTTCCGATTTAAAAAGAGTGAGTTTGAGTTTCAAAAGTGTTTCAAAGGTTTTCAAATTTGATTCAAATTTTATAAATCCAATTCCTTGGAAGTGAAAGTGGAAAAGGATTGTTGATTTGTGAATTTAAAGTGTTTTTAAAACGTGTGTATTAAGTTTTCAAGGTTTTGTGGAAAAGATTTTTAAGAAAATAAAAAGAAAACAGAATATTGGATATATTTGTGTTTTGCTTTTGATTTTCTTCTTAACAGGTTTAAGTTTGGTGATTTGTTGTTGATCATAGTTCAGCATACACCCGTGTGTATTGGAAAAGGCATTGCTGCCTTGGTTGAGCCTGGATGTGGGCTTAACAAGGTATCCCTTGTTTCTATTTTTTTATTTTCAGAAATATTTGAGGTTCATGTGATTTTTGCATGAAAAAGGGTATTTGTTAGTTTTAGATGTTGGATTTTGCTTGGTTGTTGATTTGATGCATGATATGAGCTCTTAGAAGCAGTTTAGAGTTGTGTAGTATTGGTTTTGTTTGAAAAATTTGAAAACAGATTTTAAAAGGAGTGTTTGGATATGGGATTTAGTTGATAATTTTGAAGGATTTGAGGAATGAACAGGTGTTAGAAAGACTCAATAGGGTTGAGATAGGTTTATTGCTAGGTTTTGTTTCAGTTTGGAAAGAATTTGAAGCAAGTTGCTAGTAACATAGTGTAAAAGTTAGCTTGAAATTGTATGGTCCATTTTTCTGCTTGTTTTTCATGAAATTAGTGCTTGGAATTCATAATCTGTTAAGATATAGATCATTCTAGGGCTTGAGTTTGTTTGTGTATCATTTTGTGAAGTTGTATGCAAAGTTTGGGACTTTGAAAATCATTTGTGTGCAAGTCAATAGCTCAAAGAACCACCAGACCTAGCAAAAGGATATCAGCAACTCTCATTTGCTTGTGTATGCATTTTTTGTGAAATTTTTGTGTGCAAGGTGTTTGATTTCTACTTGTTATTGACTCCCTACACTCCAAAGAGTGTAGGGGTGCCTTTGTCATCCAAAAACATACACCAAATAAGCTTAAAATCAAGCTCCTCTTGATTTTTTCACCTGTGAAGAAAAGAAAGAACAAAGCAAAACCTGCTTGTGTTCATCATATTGAACAGGCCACGTTTTGGACTTAATCTTGTTCAATCTTGCTAAGGTGAATTGGATTTGAGTTAAAAAAGGGTAAAAGTTGTCACAGGTTTGGATTGTGAGAAGTTTAAAAAAAGAAAAAAAAAACAAATAGCAAAAAGGGGGTTGCACACCTCGAACCCTGGTCTCCACTCTCACAACACCACACACATACCGTCGCGCCCTTGGGTCTTTTACTGACCAAGGGTGCAAAGCAAACATACTTAACCCCTTTTTAAATTGTCTTTTTGAAAATAAGCCGTGGGCTAATAAGCCATTTCTGGCTTATTGGATAAGCATTTTGGTTTCTTTTTACTTTTCCTAGGACAATTATAGCTATTAGGATTTTTCTGGCTTAAAATTTGAATTTTCCTCTTCTTTATTTATTTTTTATCATTTATTTATTAGCCGGTTTTTATACATTAATTAAAAAATAGAAAAAAGTGTTTTAATTTTTATGAAAAATTATTTTTAGCTTTTAAATAATCTTTTTGAGGTTTACATCTAGTTTCGGTTTCAAAAACTTCAATTTTTAATTTTATTTTATTTTAAGGTTTTTTATAAACTTTAATAATTAATATAAAATTAATTAAGAGGTTTTAGGAACTTTAATTTGCATTTTCTTCTTAGTTAGAATATTTAGGATTTTTGAGAATTTTTTAGAATTTATTTGAGAACTTTTTATTTTTTTTACAATATTTTAATATTATTTTAATCATAAAAATTCAAAGTTTTATTTTTAACTTTTTTTCATTTTTCCTAGATTCTAGACATTAAAATAGGAACTTTTTCACTTTCCAATTAATTTTTAGGTTTTTCAATTAATTTTTAGAATTAATTTAAGATTTAATAGATTTTAATAGTTTTTAGGAGTTTAAAAATAGTTTAATTTGGTTTTAAAATTTTTAAAAATAGTTTTTAGCTTAATTAGGTCATTTTTGAGGTTTACAAACTATTAAATCTTGTTTAGGGCTTTTTAATATTTAAAAGTGATTTTTAAGGCTTTAATTAGCATTTAAAAGTCATTATTAAATTAATTAAAAGGTTTTAGCAAGTTTGGATTTTTTGTAAACTCTTAGAATTTTATTGTGGATTTTTAGTAATTTTTAGGAATTTTTAGGTTGAAATTTTAAATTTTGTCGTTTTTACGTTTCTACGTCGTAACTTTCTAGTAGTGTTTTTGTCTATTTTTCTATTTTTTCGTCTTCGTCATTTTCTCTTCTCCTCATTAATAATCAAAAACAAAATCAATCATTCATTACACAACACACGTGCCTCCTCGAGAGAACGATCCCCATTAAGGGTCATAAGTGTTTACGTTTTCCTAAACGTACACTTAATACTTACCGCTTTTACCTTGTTTTCCTAAACAAGTGTGTATTTTACAACAATCAGTATATTTTATAATACCCGCCTTATACCCACCTTATAGTTTGTATTTTTCAAAATCGAGCTTCACGAAAGTATTTATCTATTTTTGCCTTTTCATTCTTGTTTGAGATTCGAATACAATGATTGGGTAATGACCTCCCAAGTCAAGGTTGTGTTTTCACACTTTTGGAGTACTTGTGAATTTATTGTTCTACGTATACAATATATTAATAGTATTCACACAAAAAACGAAAAACCGATAATACGTATTAGTAGAGTGCTACTAATACAAATAGATATTATGGCTATATATATAAATAACAATTGCCAAATCAAAACACAACACGCTTCCCCGGCAGCGGCGCTAAAATTGATGTAGAGTTTTTACTACCCTTTAGGAAAAGAGAGCAAAATAGGGAAAGTATTAATTGTCAGTTTAGGAAAACCAAGCACTAATGACTAATGTGGTTCAAGTTCGTTTCCCAAGGAGGCTAGTGTGTTGTGTAGAGAGATGATTAATGATGTGATTATGATTATGAGAAAAGAAAATAGAAATGAGATTAGAAGAGAATGACGGTTACGATGCCGAATTAAACTAAGACGATAAAGTCGTACACGTAAAACCGTAAAAAGTAGCAAAATTAAAAATTTACCCTAAAAATTCCTAGAAAATTGCAATAATCCTAAATAATGTAATTAGAGTTTACAAAAAAATCAAAAATCACTCAAACCTTTTATTTAATTAAATAATAATTTTTTAATGCTAATTAAAGCCAAAAAAATCAATTTAATTAACAAAAAGCCCAAAATGAGATTTTTTCAATTGTAAACCTCTAAAATGACTTAACTAAATTTAAAAATATTTTTGAAAAATTTAAAATTAAATAAAACTATTTAAAAACAATTAAAAACTATTAAAACTTAAAATAATTATAAAAATTAATCTAATGACAATAAAAATATTCTAAAAGTTGTAAAATTCCTAACTTAATGTATTCTACCTAATAAAAATATAAAAACTTGAAAAATCTAAATTTTAATTTTAAATAACAAAATAATAATAAAATAATATTAAAAATAAAAAATTTATAAAAAATTCTAAAAAGTTGCAAACCAGCTTAATTTAACCTAATAAACACAGAAATAAAGTTGAAATTACAAAATACCCCTAATGGGCCTTCAAATGGGCCAAAGTCCAAAACAGACCATTATTGGGCCAAAATAAGCCCAATAAGAAATATGTTTATAAAAATGGCCCAAAAGCTCCTATGTGAGTCAAGATTTGATTTTAAACACAAAACTCTGAAGGCCCAAAAGCTGAAAATGAGTACAAGCTAGCTTATTTCAAAGCAGCTTATTCTTAATGGGCTTTTTGGCCCATTAAGCTATAAGCTGAGGCCATAAGCTCAATTTAGACACACAAGCTTCTTTTGAGTTACTTAAGAGTTCTGTAAAAAGAAATTTGAAATAAGCACAAGGAATAAGCCTGAAAAAGCAATAAGTTATCTTCACAAAACAACAAAATAGTCATTTTCGAGTTCTAGGCCACCCCAAGCGCTGATTCAAGTTTCAAAAGCTTTTAAATGACTTAACTAAGCTTAATCAACAAAAAGTTTTCAAATAAGTTCACTCAATAAGCTGAAATAAGCAAATAAGCACTTATTTAAAAGTCAACTTTATGAGTTTTCTAGCAAAAAGTCAAAGTCAAGGTCTGATAAGCTCCAGTTCAAACAAATGGGTCAAATGAGGAAGATTGATCACAAAAAGTAAGTTGTTGCAGGTCTGGATAAGCCAATAAGGCTTATTAATAAGCTAATTGAAAATTAACACTAGCAGGGGCTAGTTTTGGTGTCTGAGCAGTGGAAACTTTTTCCACTGCTTGACTTGTTTGACTATTTGTCTTTAGTGACTTTTTTTATGGATTCAAGTTACACAAAGGCACCCAAATGATCAGTGGATCATAAGGTGTCAATAACAACAAAGAAATCACAATCACAATCAGCCAATTAGTACAGTTAATTCAATTAAGCACCAGATATAGCCCAGACATGAACAAATAAGCAGTTATGGTTTGATAGGTGTGTAAACACCCATCCTTTTTACCACTTAACTACAATAATAACCGAGCCAAAACGTGTATTTTATGTCGTAAATGTCGGAATTATGCGTGGTTTGTGTTTTTGTTGTGATTTAGGACGAAAATGTGAAAAGGGGAGAAAACATGGGCATTCACGGGCTTTTATCAAAGAAAAAGACAAAAGACGAAGTCAAGAAATCAAGAGTGCAAAAAGAACGGAAGTCCAAGACCAATTCTGAAGATTTATCGAAGAAAAAGTCAAAAGACGGAAGTTTACTAAAAACCGAAGAACTCAAGTCTAATTTATTGAAGAATTACAAGACGAGTATAAAGAAATCCCGAGACAAAGTCATTAAAGTCAAAGAATTAAGAAGACAAGGACTTAATCATGCAATTAAAGAAAGAAGAAAGAGGGGAGGAAGCTTCCTAAGCACCTCCCTAATCCTACTATAAATAGATCATTAGTGTTTTCATTTCATTTTGTTGGCTAGAGTGACACTAGTTCTTCCATTTTCATTTCCTTGCACATTTAAATACATGTCATTTACTTAATTGTCAAATTTAAATACTTGTCTTGCACCTTAAATTCCTTTAATATCAAGTAAGTTTCCTTTTAATTATTGTCAATCTTTACTTTTATTGTTCATCTCCTATCTACCTTTCTTTGTTAATCTTTAATCTTTATGTTTATCGTTCATGTTCATGTTATTGAGTTTTTATTGATTTAATCAAGTGGGTTTTGATTATTTTGATTATTATTGTTAGTTTGAGTGATTTGGATTGTTTGTTTATGATTAGTAGATGTTATTTGGTTAGTTTGATTTAATCTTTTGGTTGATTTTGATTAGATTAGATTAGATTCGTATCTATTTTTGGTTCCCCTTGTTCTTCGCTGTTACTGTTATTTCCAGGTCATTCCGAGCCAAACGCCAAACATTCCGAATGAAGGGATTATTCTAGTTTATTCCGGATCAGATCAATATTCCGAACCAAGCCCATATTCCGGATCAACTTAATTATTCCGGATCAACAACTTCATTCCGAATCAAGGAATTCTTCCAATTTTTCCGGATAAGTGACATATTCCGAATAAGTGAATTATTCCGAGTGAAGGAATTGTTCCGAATAAAGGTGATATTCCGGATGAAGGCTAAGTTTTGATTATTCCGAATGAAGAAATTGTTCTAGTTATTCCGAATCAGAGAATATTCCGAACCAAGAAGATATTCCGGATCAAGGGAAGTTTATTCGGAATAATTAATATTCCGGATCAAGGATTCATTTGGAACATTCCGAACGAAGGGAGGATTTATTCCGATTAAGCAACATTCCGAATCAAGCTATTTGTTCCGAATCAAAAGTGTTCATTCAGAATAGTGAATATTCCGGATAAGTGACATATTCCGGATGAACCATTATTTCGAGTGAAGCAAACATTCCGGATCAAGGGTTTTGGTAAATATTCCGAGTGAAGAACAATTATTCCGAACGAAGGTGACATTCCGAACGAATGATTATTCCGAACGAAGGTTTATTCCGGATGAGCTGTTTTCAGGTTATTTTAAGTTTCTGTTTTTAATTTTTAATTTTCAAGCTTTACTTTTCCCGCCTTTTTCCTTAGTTGCACTTTAAGTTTACTTGCCTTAGATTTATTTTAGCCTTGCCTTAGTTTAAGTTTTAGTTGCGTTTTAAGTTTGCCTTAGATAGTTTTAAGTTTGCGTCATTTACTTTAAGCGCCTTTTAATTTTTTGTCACGCTTTTAAATTCCCGTCATTTATTTTAAAGTAGATTTAGTTTTTAAATTACTGATTTTTCTTTAAAGTTTTCGTACTTTTATTTTTCAACAACGACAAATATTTTTCTTAACCAAAAACAATTGAGTCACACTTTGAACCGGAAATCAATTCGAAGAGATCGGACGATAATACTTTTTTAACTAAGTAAAATCAAGTTATCAAATGGCGCCGCTGCCAGCTCTTTTCGTAAAGATTAACGGTTTTCTGTGAGAGACGCGTTGCTTTTTGGGATCCGTTCAGTCGTGAGCGTTATTTTTCTTGCTTAAAAATTTCAAAAAACCATAAAAATTAAAAATTGTTAAAAATCCATAAAAATTTAAAAAAATTTAAAAATCCAAAAAGATTTTATTTTTATTGTGTATATATATTCTCTTTGTGTTTGGTTTCTTTTTCTTTTGCTTTCGCAGGTGCATGCGTACTAGATCTTCTAATTATCAAGGGCCCGAGACTCGAGAAGATTTAGCTATGGCAGGTGTGAACAACAACAATAATCCACCGCACCTCAACAATAACAACAACAATGTTCTTCCACAACCCGATCTTCGAATAATGGAAGAGCTTTGTCAACCCACCATGTTTGGACGAGGAGGACCGATTGCGCCGATGCAAATCACGGCTCCGGAGTTTTCGTTGAAGCATCAAATGATACAACAAGTGCAAACAAATCCTTTTCGAGGAATGCCTGATGATGATGCCAACAAACACCTCGACAAATTCATTACTATCACTCAAAGCATGAAGTTGCCCGGTGCCACAATGGATGTTCTTCGCCTTCAACTCTTTCCACATACTTTATCACACCACGCCGAGAAATGGTTTGAACGTCTTCCAAAGAATTCAATTCATACTTGGGATGACATGACTCAACGCTTTTTGTCGCGCTACTTTCCACCATCCATGGTCACGAGCCTTTGCAATCAAATCAGCGGTTTCATGCAAGAACCCGATGAATCTCTCTTTGATGCTTGGGAAAGATAAAATGTTTTGATCGATCATTGTCCAAACCACAACATGCTCCCTGTGACCTTAATTGATACTTTCTACAACGGTTTGACTTCTCGTGATCGTGATACGATTAATCCAGCCGTCGGTGGCACATTTATGAAAAGAAGACCCGAGGAGTGTAGAGAGCTTATTGAGAACATGACTACTCATCACAAAAACTGGGATTCCTCCGCTTCTTCAAGGAACAACCCGAGAGTCAATGTTTCTTCTACTTCAGCAAGCCCCGATATGACCGAATTCACCCGCATGATGGCCGAAATGAACAAAAATATCTTGCTTCTCGCTACAAACCGACAACAAGTTAAAGCGGTAGCTAATCCTTGTGAGACATGCGGCGGTCCTCACTCATACACTGATTGTCCTTCTACTCAAGGAAATCCGGAAAACGTGTATGCGGCTTATGGTAATTATTCACCGGAAAATTACCAAGCCCGACCTCAAGGGGATCGAAATTTGCTGAGTTACCGGTCCAACAACTATCTTTCACCCGGTTTTTCTCCTCAAAACCACAACCCCAACAACCATTACACTAGAAGCAACCAAATCCCACCTAGAGCTTCTAATCCTTATAACCCACCCGCTCAACAAGCCCCACCCATTAATCAAGATGTTGAAGCTTTAATGAGAACCCAAGGAGAGCAAATTAAGAATCTGCAGAGCCAAATTATCAATTTGAAAGGAGATATCACCAAGCAAGGAAATAACATTCGATCCGAGCTTCGAAATGATATACAATCCTCCTTCAGCAATCAAACGAATGATTTGAAGAATATGCTTGCTAGTTTCTTGCCCACCACTCAACCCTCTAGTTCGAGTTATCTACCTTCAAACACCGTCACCAATCCGCGAGCGAATGTGAGTGCTATTACTACCCGTAGTGGAGTTACTTTAGTAGGACCACCTATCCCGCCCCCATCATCTACACCTCCTCTACCACCATTTATCCCTACTCCTCCCACACCTAGTATTAGTACACCATTACCATCTCCGCCTCGTCATGACGAAGTACCCAAGAAGAACCCTTCAACATCTCAACCTTCACTTGCTACACCTCCACCACCCAACCCCAGCATTCCTTACCCTTATCGACTCAACAAGGCTAGAATTTTGACTAAGAATGACATGCAAGTCGCTAACTTTTTTGGAAAAGATAGCCGGCATGAAAATCACCTTTACCCTTGTTGTAGCTATTGGCCAAATGCCACAATTTGTCAAGCTGTTTAAGGAATTGCTTAGCAAGAAGGAGAAGATGGCCGAGTTTGTTAATACTCGCTTGAATGAAAATTGTTATGCCGTCCTTCTTAAAGAACTTCTGGAGAAACTTGGAGATCCCGGTCGTTTTGTGCTACCTTGTACTTTTAACCAAACTGACAAATTTACTGCCTTAGCCGATCTCGGGGCAAGTATTAATTTGATGCCTCTAAGTGTTTGGAAAAAGTTATCATTGCCCGAACTTACACCCACCAAAATGACTCTTGAGCTAGCCAATCGCACTCTCGCTTACCCCATTGGTATTGCCGAAGATGTGTTCATTAAAGTTGGCACATTCACTTTTCCGGTCGACTTCGTCGTTGTTGATTATGAAATGGACCCTCGTATTCCGTTAATACTTGGACGCCCATTTTTGAGAACCGGTAGAGCTTTAATAGATGTGGATAAATGTGAGCTCATTTTAAGAGTCGGGGATGATGCCCAAGTTTTTGAAATGGGGAAGCTTACCAGCAAATCCTATGGAAGAGAATCAGCGAATATGATTAATGTGCTTGATGACTTTGTCGTCTACAACAATCCTCTATTCGATTCGTGCATTGATAATCCACTTTTTCAAGATGATGTGGATGATTCTCTCTCAAATTTGAAACTTCACCCATATATGATTCTCCACCGATCTTTGATGCTTATGATGATGATTCTAGCTTCGATGGAGATGATTATGATGACTTTACTTCCGAGTATCCCGACATGCCCACCTATGATGATTTTGATGAGGCCAATACTCTCTCGAGTGATTCTTCACATGATGAAGATCCTCCGCCTACCATGCTTAATCCTACTTTGGATGACTACTCATTTGAGGAAGACTTTTCTACTTTTCTTAATACATACTTCCCTCATGAGAGTGATGCTCCTCCTTTAGACTTTGATGATTATCGTCTTGATCCTACTTTGGATTTGAAGAAAATTCTTTCAAAGGAGAAGCAACCGGACGACACCAACATCCGCAGCACGTATGATTTAACACCTCTTTGTCCACCTTCTGAGGACGAGGTTGTGCCTTTTCTTCGCGGATGTTCTTCAAATTCTGCTAAGCCTGAGTGCTATTTTCCCCTAAAGGAAAAGGTGTTCGACCCCGGTATCGATATTTTTCAGCCATCTCAGTATTCGTCTGATGAAATAAAAGGAAAGATTTTTGGACCTATTGAAGATGTGCTTGCACCTCTTCACCCTTGATTCCACCGTGCTCTATCTTTGCTTAAGGGAACCTTGCCTACTCTTCTTTGGCTTGCCTTGTTCGCCTTAAGCTTGTGCTATTTGATGGACGAAAACTATGTCTTTGATCCCGGTGGATATGTTTCATGCTTCTTCCTATGCTAATCAAGGTCGAGTCAGGCTCACGACTCGGTGAACAAAAATCAAGCTCTTCTTGGGAGGCAACCCAAGTATCTATCTTTTAGCTATCTTTATCCTAAGTGTAGGGGAGACCCGATGGTGTTTGCTATCTCCTCTCTTCTCATATTCAGGGATTCGAGCGCTCAATGATCCACTCTTGATGATTTTTGACGACCCGTAATTCCGTGTTCCCTTCTTCCCGGTTCTATCCTAAACTCTTTTCGATTCACTATTTTATATTTCTCATATTAAAATAGGAATCTCGTTAGTTGTCTTTTCCTTAGCAAGATTTAATCAGCGTGCACAATGTCCTAAGTGTAGGGGAGTTTACTCCCACATGCTTAAACATTGAGGACAATGTTTATATTAAGTGTAGGGGGACTTCTATCAATGTTAAGTGGCTCTTTTTCTTGTATTTGTCCTCATTTTAACCGGAAAATCAATTTTTCGACATTTTTCAAAAATTTTGATCTATTTTTGCCTATTAGTTTTTCCCTTTGTATAGTTATTTTCTTTCCTTATTAGAATAAATTTTAATAAAGTAGTTTTAATTTTCAAACGTCGTGAATCTTTTGACTCAACCTGAGTTTACTTATCTTAGTCTACTCTAGCTAGTATCCTTAACATGTTTAAGTCAAGTTTTGCTAGGCTTTTATATAGGGAACTATAAAACGTGAAAGTCTTAACTCTCACGGGTTAAGAACATGAACTTTTCGCAAGTTCCTATAATTGATCCTAGAGAGTTGTTTATCAAGGGAACTTTAAAATGCGATTTCTAAACTTGAAAAAGTCTAAGAGTTTGCAAGATCCTATAGACGACTCGAAAACCCAAAACTTTGATTTAATAGGCTAAGCATCCACGAGTCTCATTCCTTGAGATTTTAAACTGTGGAGAATGAGAGATGATAGAGTCAATTATAAGTTTGGTATTCTTTCGTGAATTTATGTGAGTTAATTATAATCTTATTCTCCCATCGCTTGCTAATAAATTTATCTGCAATAAATAAGGTTGTACGATTTGAAAAGTTACTTAGCTTCTAGCCCAAGATCGTTTAAAAGTTGCTCGGTATGGATTAGAGTTCATAGCCAAGGCATAACTTATTGAAGCGGGATGCGAAGATTGGCGAGTCCGAAAAGGCCCTAACAAGGCATGAGGGATATATTTTGTTGCTAAAGATCCAAAGTGATGTGAAGAATCATTTATCAAAGATCAATATGAAGGATCGAGACACACGACGAAAAGCAAAAACTCCCCAAAAGTCATAGAGAAGTCTATCTGAAAAGGCCCTAACAAGGTATGAGGATAAATAGATCCAAGTCCAAAAAGGAGGCGGATCGTTGTATATCAAAGTCCAAAATAAAGATTGGAGAAAAATGAAGAAGTCGTGGTCCAAATATGAAGAATCTCTCAAAACTTCAAGTGAAGAAATTCCTATTATGAAGAGAAGACCATTATTTCATAAACGTCTCTCAAGATTTGAAGTATGAAGTCGCTGCCAAATATCGTTCCGAGAAAGGTCTCAAATCGTGAAGCGAGTTATGCCAAGATATGAACTTTATAAGGTCCCGAGAAGCAGTTTTAAAAGATTTTGTCCTTTAGGTAACTATTTATTAAATCGTCCCACTTTATTTTCAGCCTTAATAACTATCGAAATAAGTCAACAATGCATCCTCGTGATCATTCAAGACAACAATAAAATATAAGAGATACACCTAGGAATAAGGGAGTCTAAGTAAATAATTGGCCCACATGAGTTCGTGTTAGTTTGCTAACTTATAATAACAATGATCTCATTTTTAAGCTTGGTTTGGAGAAAGTGAAAACTTGAGGATGATGATCATTCATGACATTTTCAAAACCCTAAGGTATGTTTTTGATTTCTTTACTTATTTTCTTTGAATGTTTATAATTTTCTACCTCTTTAATAAAGGCCAATATGGATTAATTATGATGTAAAATGTAATCTTGCTTTGTAACAAATGCATTGCTTGAAGACATTGCAATGGTCAAGTGTAGGGGATTTGATAGGTGTGTAAACACCCATCCTTTTTACCACTTAACTACAATAATAACCGAGCCAAAACGTGTATTTTATGTCGTAAATGTCGGAATTATGCGTGGTTTGGTTTTTTGTTGTGATTTAGGACGAAAATGTGAAAAGGGGAGAAAACACGGGCATTCACGGGTTTTTATCGAAGAAAAAGACAAAAGACGAAGTCAAGAAATCAAGAGTGCAAAAAGAACGGAAGTCCAAGACCAATTCTGAAGATTTATCGAAGAAAAAGTCAAAAGACGGAAGTTTACTAAAAACCGAAGAACTCAAGTCTAATTTATTGAAGAATTACAAGACGAGTTTAAAGAAATCTCGAGACAAAGTCATTAAAGTCAGAGAATTAAGAAGACAAGGAATTAATCATGCAATTAAAGAAAGAAGAAAGAGGGGGAGGAAGCTTCCTAAGCACCTCCCTAATCCTCCTCTAAATAGATCATTAGTGTTTTCATTTCATTTTGTTGGCTAGAGTGACACTAGTTCTTCCATTTTCATTTCCTTGCACATTTAAATATATGTCATTTACTTAATTGTCAAATTTAAATACTTGTCTTGCACCTTAAATTCCTTTAATTTCAAGTAAGTTTCCTTTTAATTATTGTCAATCTTTACTTTTATTGTTCATCTCCTATCTACCTTTCTTTGTTAATCTTTAATCTTTATGTTTATTGTTCATGTTTATGTTATTGAGTTTTTATTGATTTAATCAAGTGGGTTTTGATTATTTTGATTATTATTGTTAGTTTGAGTGATTTGGATTGTTTGTTTATGATTAGTAGATGTTATTTGGTTAGTTTGATTTAATCTTTTGGTTTTGATTAGATTAGATTAGATTCGTATCTATTTTTGGTTCCCCTTGTTCTTCGCTGTTACTGTTATTTCCAGGTCATTCCGAACCAAACGCCAAACATTCTGAATGAAGGGATTATTCTAGTTTATTCCGGATCAGATCAATATTCCGAACCAAGCCCATATTCCGGATCAACTTAATTATTCCGGATCAACAACTTCATTCCGAATCAAGGAATTATTCCAATTATTCCGGATAAGTGACATATTCCGAATAAGTGAATTATTCCGAGTGAAGGAATTGTTCCGAATAAAGGTGATATTCCGGATGAAGGCTAAGTTTTGATTATTCCGAATGAAGGAATTGTTCTAGTTATTCCGAATCAGAGAATATTCCGAACCAAGAAGATATTCCGGATCAAGGGAAGTTTATTCGGAATAATTAATATTCCGGATCAAGGATTCATTCGGAACATTCCGAACGAAGGGAGGATTTATTCCGATTAAGCAACATTCTGAATCAAGCTATTTGTTCCGAATCAAAGGTGTTCATTCGGAATAGTGAATATTCCGGATAAGTGACATATTCCGGATGAACCATTATTCCGAGTGAAGCAAACATTCCGGATCAAGGGTTTTGGTAAATATTCCGAGTGAAGAACAATTATTCGGAACGAAGGTGACATTCTGAACGAATGATTATTCCGAACGAAGGTTTATTCCGGATGAGCTGTTTTCAGGTTATTTTAAGTTTCTGTTTTTAATTTTTAATTTTCAAGCTTTACTTTTCCCGCCTTTTTCCTTAGTTCCACTTTAAGTTTACTTGCCTTAGATTTATTTTAGCCTTGCCTTAGTTTAAGTTTTAGTTGCGTTTTAAGTTTGCCTTAGATATTTTTAAGTTTGCGTCATTTACTTTAAGCGCCTTTTAATTTTTCGTCACGCTTTTAAATTCCCGTCATTTATTTTAAAGTAGATTTAGATTTTAAATTACCGCTTTTTCTTTAAAATTTTCGCACTTTTATTTTTCAACAACGACAAATATTTTTCTTAACCAAAAACAATTGAGTCACACTTTGAACCAGTAATCAATTCGATTAGACATACGACAAAGAACTTTTTAACTGAGTAAAAATCTAGTTATCATGGTTCAATAAGCACTTATAGCACAATTCAGCCAGCCAAACTTCACCAAATGCATACACAAGCTATAATAAACTTAAATGAACAAGTCTAAACAGGTTTCATGCACTGATTCAAAGTCTAGATCAAGATTCAAGCACAAAAAGTTACTGATGAACTATGAACATGCAGCTATGAACACTTGCTGATGTATTTGACCACCAAGCCAAATTCAAACCCCCAAATCTTTTTAGCCCTAAGCATGCATACACTCTAGGTGTTCCCAAAGTCTTAGGTCAAAAACAATCAAAACAAGCATATTATAGCACAATGTTTGATTTGGTGTTTCAAAGTTGAAAACTTGCAGCAAATAGCACACAAACAAGTATTTAGCAGATACAAAGCACAAACACAAACTTCCAACCACAAAATAACAAACTATGATCTCAAACAGGTAATCCCAAACACCCTTTTATATTTTCAAATCACAATTTTCAAATCAAAAGTGTATTCCAAGGTTACCCAAGCACAAATCAACACAATAACAGATGTAATATGCAGATTTTAGCAAGATTAAGCCACAAATTTCACAAGAACACAAGCAACACACAAATATCACAAATATCCAACTTTTTATCAGATTTTGAGATTAAGGGTGCAAACGTCATGGATGTACATCCACACCCATGAATTTTGAGCTTATGTGCTAGCAAGAACAAGCACAATCTTCCACAATAAAGCCTGCTAAGATTGAACAAGGTTAAGAGCACAAATATCAAAAACAAAAAAGTGAAAAATCTTGATTGATGCAACCTTTGTTCCCCACACTTGATTATCCCTAATTTATAAGCTTCACAACACTTTGATATCACAATATCAGGATGCTATGATCAGCTTTATATCCCAAGAATTCCAAGGTTTGAACAAGACTTAGCAAAATTTCAAGATTAATGGAAAATGTACAAACTTTTGCACACTCCTTTAAAAACAAGTTTTAGGATTCAAGAACAGTTAACATCAAACAATATAAACAGATAATAAGGTTGGCACTTGATTTTTCTTCACCAAATTCAAACACATTTCATTAAACTGAATATATGATTTACAGATTTGTGAACAATGGAAAATTCAAGAGCAGGGCTCAAAGTGAAACCCTAAGGCCTTTATATAAGCTACAAACTACTTGCTAAGAAGCTAAAAAACATAAACCCTAAAGCTGTAAAGTCCCCAATTTTCCCTTTGAGATTTTGAAGTTATTTTGATCATGTGACAAGTTCTTGTTTTGTTGTGGAGCTGGCATGTGTTGGAATGTATCCAAGGGCCCACAATGAGCTTAGAAAGTAAGCAAGAATCATGCACGTTGGATGAATGGTGTAGTTTTGGCATCTTCTTCTTTTTTGCAGCAGGGGAATCTTGTGTGGGACTATTGAGTGATGAGGTGGCCAGTTTAAAGGTTGGGTTATGTTGATAATACCCTTAATCATAAATCTGCACAATCTTAGGGCCTAATTACAACAGGATTAGGAAAACCCAAAATTGTTCTTGAGGTGAATAGTTGTGTGTTTGATCCGGATTTATGTTTAAATGGGGTGTTTAAAGCCACATAACTAATTAAATAATTAGTTAGTTAAATGGTGAGTAGGATGGTAATGTGGAGCCAGGGTGAAAGCTGATTGGTGGAGTGGAGTTAATGGGGCACGTGTCAAGCCCCAAGTGGTCTAGGTAAGTTGTGATGTCTGCCCAGATTTACCCCTCATCTTTCTAACTCTTTTCATTTGCAAATAAAGCTACCAAATCCGGATTTCCTTTGTATATGAAGTTTCCAACTTCATACTTTTGCCCCAAATTCTTTCCAAAGTATTTTCAGGGGTATTTCTTGCCATTTCATGATTCTTGAAGGGTTGTTTTGGCATTTTCTTCATAGGTAACGGTCTTGACTTGTTTGTTTGACTTCTTGGAGGACTGAATTTGCCAAGTCATGATTAATGAGGGACCATTTTTGCCATTTCTTTAAAGTCAAGGGTCCTTTTGGTAATTTGGACATTTTTAAAGGACCAAACTTGTAATTTCTTGTAACTTGAAGTCCTTCATGGTATGTTTAACTTTGAGGAGGATAAATATTGACATTTTATTTTTGTTGAGGGACTAAAATTGCCAATTCTTCAAAGTGGAGGGCCTTTTTTGCAATATTGACAAACTTTAGGGACCAATCTTGTAATTATGAGGATACAATGGTATAAAGTGTCAATTCTTCAATATTGGAGGACCCTTCTTGCAGAATCTTCAATTCTTCAAGGGTTTGCCTTGGAAAATCTTCATTAGGGCTTGGTTCAATGTGCGGCTTCGTTTCCTGTGTTCGTTTTTGTATGATTCTTGTGATCTTTTGTCATTTTCTCATTATCCATACCTAAAATACACAAGCAACAAACACAAGAATATATTTGGCCATTTGCATGATATTTAATGCATTTAAAGCCCTTTTTGGACGACGAGACTATGTATAAAAGCAGTCTCATCAGATTACGAAAATCAAATTGAATCGCCGCTACTATTTTCAAAGTCCGGATCAAAATAAATTAGAAATGTGATTTTTGTTGATGGATATAGATATCCGCTATAATTTATGGAGAAAGAATTACGAGTAAAAGATAGCAATTGTTTATCTACTTAGACGAGAGTAAGAAAGAAATGAATTCAACAATTAATTCTAATGAAAGAACATTAATTATATTTATTGTAATTACACGCTATAGTAGGAGATTTAAAGCATAGCTAATTACCATAGTACCCTAAATACATTATATTAAATTTTATATTTCTTTAATTAAAAATGCCACTTGTCAGATTTTAGTTGGTTCTTATTGTTTTTATTTTAAACCTGGTTCTTACATGAACGCAAATCTACATACATATATCTATACATACATACATATATATATATATATATATATATATATATATATATATATATATATATATATATATATATATATATATATATATATATATATATATATATATATATATATATATATATATATATATATATATATATATATATATATAGAGAGAGAGAGAGATGGGATCAATAGAAAACTTAATCTCAAAAGAAAACCTAGAAAACCTTATCTCAACCGTTGGATCAAAGGCTTACTTCCCTTCTTTTTTTCGCTAAAACTACGAGGGCCGGATTAAAACTTTCTAATTTTTTCAAGGTTTGTTTTGTAAATTCACACAAATTTTATCTTAATCGTATATAATGCCTATTTTTTATTTATTTGTTCTTCTTCTTCTGTGTGTTTTCTTCCCCGACGAGTTTACCACCTCCACCGGCTTTCACCCCACAGTTCACCACCATTGCCCACCGTTTACCATCGTTCTCATAAATCATTCCAACTGTTTATTCTACCATTCATTCCCACCATTCACCATCGTTATCCATCAATAGCCAGATTCATCATTTAAGCTATAAAGTCAGGTTTTTTAATAAATTTACTGTTATCATCAATTAATAATAATTATATTTTGGATATTCGTTCATTTTTTTTGTTGATCTAAATAGATATGACATATGACAAAAAAGGTTGAGAAAAATTAGGTATAAATTGTGTTTAGGTAGGTAGTACACAAAGGGTTTGATACAATGCCCCAACAAAATATTACAAGTGTGAACTGTGATGCACTAGTTGTATGTTGAGACCTAGTCTTGGTCTTATTGTCAAAACTACTCGCATAGTTTTTTGTAGTTGTGGTCAAAACGTGGAAGTCGATGCAAAACTGTTTAATGTAGTCACTAGATTGAGGTAAGTACTATTCTCTTGAAACATTATTCCTTTAGAAATGATATAACCACTGCCCGCCACACCCCCTAGTGTTACTCTGACTGTAGGTCCGGTTTTCCAACAATCTTAATTCGTTTCTAAAAGTAATGTTCAAGGTTAGGTTCGGTCAACTTTCTGGATGTTAGTGGATCTGTTTGCAATACATATTAGGAGGTTTGAGTGGAGATGTGGACTGTGATCTTGTTTTTTTAATTATCATACAGCATAATTTGTTGCTTATAAGCTCGTTTGAAAGGTATCTAACAACTAAGACAAATTACTTAGGGGGTGTTTGCGAATGCTAATTTTCTCTGCTTCTTCTTACATATAACTGCTTATAATCTGCTTAATCATCAGTGCCTAAGAAAATGGTGTTTAGATTTATTTATTTTGTAACAAAAGTTCGATTAGATCTATTTGAAAACGTTTTAGATCCAGTATGATGGTGAACTAATAATCTTAGTCGCATCTCAAATAAGCATTTTGAAAATAATGCTAACTATATTGTTATATGAATCTGCTTATGTTTACCTCATAACAAGTTGATGCAGTTTGGACAACACAAAATTTCTTTTGGTTATAAGTAAGCATTCACATAGACGGTCAAGAGAGGTCGTTTGGGTTCAACGGTTCCTGATGTAAAGGTTAATAAGGTTCCAAACACAAAATACTATTTGGGAGTATGGACATTTGATCTTCAGGAGGTTGATAAGGACATACAAGAAGCATCAAAGATTCTAGTGCTATTTACTCGTGATCACCAATTGATGTCCAAAACAAGTATACTGGCACAGAGAGAACTGAGAAGTACAAGCAATTGTTGGTCTCACGTGCCTTTGATGATCATTTTACTCCATCTATGGTATCAGGCGCACAAGTTGAAGAATGGGCTGATACAATCAGTGGTGAAGTAAAGGGGTGTGTGGCTTTGATCCTAGCTACTTTCATTTGAAGACGTTTGTTTATGAAAATGACGTGACCCATAACAGCTTATCATGGTGTAATGTTATATAAAAAATATATTATTTACATATTCCTAACAGTAATGTTCTTTTTCACTAACCTACCAATTTGTAAGTTTGATATGACTGAGTAGTTTCTTGTATTTATGTATGCACTTACTGTTTATATTTTAATTCTCTATGTGTTTCAGTTCCATCTATATATATATCATCTATTTGATATTTAAAAGAAAAAGTATTCAATAGTAGTGGCAATAAATAACATGTAGTACTGATTATGTAAAACTGAAAGATTGTCAACAATTCAGGTAATTAATCATCATATGTCATCTTAGTATTGATGTTTGACACAACTAGTAACTAAATATTTATACACATGTAGTTGTTCTTTGTCTACTTTTATTCCTTCCAGTTATACTTACTGAGCTAATACAAGCTACATTCTTTTAAGCGGAAATAGAAATATACAGATTTCGATGTTGAAAGCTAAAATGACCCACTTTATGAGCTTCCACTTCAGGGAGATACACCCCTGTAATACACTTATTGTCAGAATACTTGGATACAGAGAGAAAAAAGGTTTCAATTGTTGGCTCTAGTCCCCTTTCATTGCTGATTACAATTCACCTTATATCTTAATTCATTTATTTGTGATGTTTGAGGGCCGCAGGTAGCAATTTTACAATGGTTTTCCTGTAACATGCAATTTTTTTATTGGTAACTAGGATAACCCAGTCATGTTTTATGAACACATTACATGATCTGTACAAAGAAATAATTCACCACTAACCCTCTACAAATAGGTTATACAAAAAAAAGATCGGCTCAAACTACACATATCTTGATTTTGACTCTGCTATGATGTCGGATACAAAATTCCAGGAAGGCATTTCTAAACTCCTGCATCCGAAAAATACAAGAATAGACAAGATGAGTACTTCATAGAACATGCATCTACTGTATAAAATATGAGTTGTCTACTACATTAGGACAATCTCCTCTCTAATAAATTAAAAAAATCTATGATAGCGGAACTACAATCATGTACCTAAGTCGCTTTGAATTAAAAACTCCACCAACGGATTCCCTAAAAATAACATACAAATGCCCTAATTTGTTCATTGATACACTAATCATACAAACATATTCCCGATTATATCTGACGATGCACTATTAAAGTTTCAGAGCAAAAAGGTTCAAGTTCATGTTCAGGTTCCAGCTTTCGTTCATTTAGGGGCATTGACTTCTTATGTTGTTTCTTAGGTAGCGAGAAACTTGGTAACGTTTTATGCTCTGACTTGGGTTCTATCTCAGATCGATCAACGTTAGTCCTTAGCTACTTGAATTAGTTTCGCCTGCTCTTGACTAGAGCTTGCCTTCCCAAATTATTAGCGCGTTGAGATCAACAAACTGAACAAGACATCTTTAATAAAAGTATAAAATATAATCATCTAACACATATCATAATTTACCAAAGCTTATGTTTGAGGATTGCGATCATGTGCTGTGGAAAAAGAAGCAAACGCATATCATAATTTATCAACAGGATATTAACACAAGAAATTTAATAATATCTAACAATATTTTTTCATACAGATGACCTAGTTTTTTTATGCCCTAATTTGTTCAAACAGGTGCCATAGTTTGTTAATACGGATGTCATAGTTTGTTAATACGGATGCCATAGTTTGTTTGAAATACTTTGGTGGGCAAAACGAGTTGAATTTGTAAGGGCAACAAGTGTAAGAAACCTTTAAAGACAAAAATATACAGAAGGTCATCATCATATGGTGAGGATACTATTCCTTAAAAATTCGAGATCAAAACCTGTAACCACTCTAACTATTTTACAAGGATAGACATTTTACCTTGCGATAGCTGCCACCGTAATAACGTCTACAGCAAATACAATAGGTTTACAAGAGCAACCTACCAAAAACAATCAACATGTTATATTCATTAGAAGTAATGAAAGCTAACAATAACATATACTGTTAAACCACGTTGTAGAAATTTATATACTCCGTATAAAAAAGGCTTCAAACACCGAAAGCAAAAAAAACTTAGAAGCAGCGAAAGTGGAAGTATCTGATTGAGATTTTCAAGGTGCTTTCCTAACAAACCATGTGAACATTGCAGACAATGATACCTGCACGAATAATACAATATGTTCAGATGCTATTTGTATTATACCATGATATACTAATCAAGTTTTGAAACAAACATCTCGTGAAGTTGCCAAATTCTGCGATAAAGGCTCAACGGCTGAATTTAGAAATGACATGCACTTGGGCAAATGGACGCCCTTTATATAAAAAACCGATGCTCTTTCTATAAGAAACATATTCACTTTATATAACCTACCGATACCCTAATCTATTTTCAAACAGATCCTACTTGTCCATCAGCAAGCTTATATAATCAGAAATTATGAATAATCGCCAGTCTGACACGTCAACTATGAAGTATAGGAATAAAAAACGAAAATATGTACTTATCTATTTGTCGCATCAGGTGACTCTTGTCCCACAAACAGAAATTATGAATAATCGCCAGTCTGACACATCAACTATGAAGTATAGGAATAAAAAACAGAAGTATGTACTTCTCTATTTTTCGCATCATAGTTGAAGTTGCCAAATTTTGCAATAATGGCTCAACAGCTGAATTTAGGAATGACATGCACTTGGGCAAATGGATGCCCTTTATATAACAAACCGGTGCTCTTTCTATAACAAACAGATGCACTTTATATAACCTACCGATACCCTAATCTATTTTTAAACATATTCTACTTTTCCATCAGTAAGTTTATATAATCAGAAATCATGAATAATCGCCAGTCTGACACATCGACTATAAAGTCTAGGAATAAAAAACAGAAATATGTACTTATCTATTTGTCTCATCAGGTGACTCTTGTCCCACAAACCTGCACGCGAAAGATATCCCACCTAATAGTGAACACTCCATTAGTGACGAGTACTTGAGTTTGAAGATGGAGCCAAAGACGTATCCGTTTTTAAAGGTCCTGTTACTACCATTACTACACAAAAACAGAATGTTAGTTCCACACAGAACCAATAAAATGGACCAAATATCCAAATCGAATGTAAAAAAAACAGTTTTACATTTTTGAAAAGATATATTTACCATGACCTGTAGCCAAAAAGAAAAATAATACATTTAGCACAAAATACTTATGTGCATAAACAATTCATAGGAAAAACAAAAACTATGTAAAAAGTAATTATTTGGATGGGTCAACGCGCGTTGATGTCGAAAGCATGTCTAAGAGTATTTTCTTCGTGGAAACTATTGCTTTTAAATATTGGTTATAAACTTATCAGCTAGAGGTTGAGGTCAAAATATAGGGCAACACAACGAGTTTAGGAATGTAGAAATGATGCTTGTTATACCCTTTTATTTCAAATAATACTAAGCTCCGTTAAGATATGTATCGCTGACCTATAATCCAATTGAATCCGCGAATTGAATCATTGGTTGCATCAAGAACTGTAGACGTAGCTCGAGACTCAGAGAGCACCAAAACATCTTCATCATTTAAAATTTCAAATTCTTGAACAAATAAACCACAAATACCTCAACTATACTACTTAAACTTATTTAAAAAACAAGACGAGTTGATGTGATATACCGACCTTTAATGCTACAATTTTAACAAGTTCCTCAGCAACGTCACCAACACCTCTTATGGATTCAGTAGATGCTTTTGCTTTTCTAGCTTCATCTTCTGCAGTTGATACAACCATAGTCACAAGATCAGATATATATTTAGCTCCAACCTTACAATATCGAAAACAGTAATAAAATGCATAACTATAATAGCTATTGTCCATGTATATGTTTACATATTTTCCTTGGCCGAAGGGATAATCGTGTTTCCATTTCTGTCAGCTACGTTTTTCGGTCAGGCAAATGTGAACATCCTCCCTAGCATACGGTACATACATCATGTTTCGATAAAACCTTAAACCGGAAGCTTCAATAGTCGCGACCTCGAAGCTTCAGGCATAGATACTGAATATTAATTTTGTGTTAAGTACCTTTCATCATCTAGGTGGAATTTCGAGTATTCATATATGACAATCTTAAGCTTGAATAAGCTTCTTATCTTGGTAAAATTTTACGACAATTTGTATGATCAGATCCTTTCGGGTCTCAACCTTTAATAAAAAAAGTCTGTTGATTACCAAGAAAATCTTGGTCTTCCTCAAACAGGTGTTTTTATGAATGCACTTGCCAGACACCAAAAACTGACATTTTCTCGCGTTTCTGAAGATTCATCTGGATGACTTCACGCACATTCAACTTATAGCTTGGAAAAACCGACCTTTACGAAATTTCGATACTCGATCGACGAAGAGCAGGAGATCCTTCAGGCGCAACCACCGGTACCCTGCACATAACAAAAATCAATGGGTGACCTCCGTTTTCAGAGCTTCTGTCATTTCGATTCAACCCCTATGTTGCTCACGAGTCACGACCCAACCCACCTTGTGCGTAACCCAGCCCGTGAAGCTATCAATGAAGCTCGCATATCAGTTCCTTTCAAATGCATAACTATAATGCACTTAAATAACATAAAAATAAAAAAACATGTAATTAAAAACTTACGGTTGTCACTTTTAATCTTTATATGGTGTACGTCGGATGATGGATGGACAGTTTGTGCGATGGAGATGGTGACGGTGATGGAGATTGCGGCGATGGTATGGTGGAGATGGTGGCGGCGGTATGGTGGAGATGCTTCTCTGATTAGTTTTGAATATCTGTGTGTATTTTGGGTGTTAGGAGTAAGAATGTGATATTGGCAATTGTGGTCCCTACGCTTTTATTAAATTTTCATTTACTACCTTCTGTTTTCAAATGTTATAAAAGCTGTCTAGTATTTTGTTTTCTAAGTTTTCTACGAATACAAGGTTTTCTCTAAAACCCATCCCTATATATATATATATATATATATATATATATATATATATATATATATATATATATATATATTTATATATATATATATAAATATATATATATAGATAATATATATATATATATAT
>JANFOE010002342.1:0-34213 GCA_025667525.1 Glebionis coronaria
GAATTAAAAGTGCATAACATGAAATTAAAAAGCAAGAAAGTAATTAACAAGAAATAAAAATGGTGGAAGTGGTGGTTTGTCAAACCACCCAACAACATGAAAATGAACTAGGCCTAATCTATTTATAGGGGTGATTAGGGAGGAGCTTAGGAAGCTTCCTCCCTCTTTCCTCTTTGCCTTAATTGCACACTTAAGTCCTTTTCTTCTTTATCTTTTGTTAATCTTGGACTTTGTCTTGGGATTTCTTTAACTCGTCTTGATTTTTCTTTATAAATAAGACTCGAGTTCTTCGGCTTTTAGTAAACTTCCGTCTTTTGACTTTTTCTTCGATAAATCTTCAGAATTGGTCTTGGACTTCCGTTCTTTTTCCACTCTTGATCTTTCGACTTCATCTTTCGTCTTTTTCTTCGATAAAAGCCCTTGAATGTCGTGTTTTCTCCACTTTTCACTTTTTTCATCCTAAATCACAACAAAAACATAAACCACGCGTAATTCCGACATAAATGACATAAAATACACGTTTTGGCTCGGTTATTATTGTAATTAAGTGGTAAAAAGGATGGGTGTTTTCACACCTATCAACAAGACTTTGCAATCTTATTTTCAAGAAGAAGGCATTGAACATCAAATGTCTATTGCTCGAACTCCTGAACAAAACGGCGTTGTCGAAAGACGGAACCGTACTTTGGTTGAGGCAGCTCGAACAATGCTTTCTACATCAAAGTTACCACTATTCTTCTAGGCTGAAGCAATTGCCACTGCCTGTTATACTCAAAATCGTTCTCTCGTAATCCCTAGACATGAATAGACACCTTACCACATCATCACTGGCAGGAAACCTACTGTAAAATTCTTTCACGTATTCGGATCATTATGCTACATTCTTAAAGACGATGAGAATCTCGACAAGATGAAAGAAAAAGGTGATGCGTGCATTTTTGTGGGGTATGCTACCCTCTCAAAAGGATATCGAGTTTACAACAAGAGAACAAATATTATTGTCGAAATAATTCATGTGAACTTTGACGAACTGCCACAAATGGTACTTGAACAAAACAACTCAAGTCCCGCACCTCAATGTCCAGCAATGGCACCTACACATAATAGTGTACGTCCCGTGCAAGGATGTCAAGAAAGTACTCCTACAGTTGAATCGACGGATAAGACACAAATGGATGAGTTAGTTGATTTATATGATCCAATGTTTGATGAATATTACTATGGAAACAATCAAGTTGTGTCAAAGCCTTCCGCTGTCAATACTATTGATTCACCCGAACAAAGTCACACAGACAAAACTACATCTACTTCAACAACTGTTGCTCAAGAAACAATTCCATTAGATGATTAACAAACTCAAGAAACCATCATACAACCTACATCCCTAACCATCAATGTTTCAGGAGGAAACAACAATCAAGCATTTGATGCATAGCCTGACGAAGATGAATTTATCAACCCATTCGGTACACCGGTACGCGAAGTGGGAGAGTCTTCTACTCAACATGTTGATCCGTCCAACATTCATAATTTCTACCAAAGATATACATCTACTCACCATTGGACACGTGATCATCCCCATTGGAGAAAGTAACTGGAAATCCTTCACAACCGGTTTGAGCACGCAGACAACTCGAAACCGATGGCGATGTGTGTATATATTTGCACTCACCGTGAGTTCAACTATACCTACAAACATCAAACAAGCTATGACTGATCATGCGTGGATTGAATCAATGCAAGATGAAATTCATCAGTTTAAACGTCTAAATGTTTGGGAACTTGTTGACAGACCTAATGGAAAGTCGATGTTAGATTTTAAATGGATTTGGAAAAACAAACTGGATGAAGAACAAACAATCATCAAAAACAAATCTCGTCTTGTGGTTAAGGGATATCGTCAACAAGAAGGGATAGATTTCGATGAATCATTTGCTCCAGTTGCTCGTTTGGAAGCTGTCAGGATATTCCTTGCTTATGTTGCACATAAGGGCTTCACGGTTTATCAGATGGACGTTTAAACTGCTTTTCTCAACGGTCCTTTGAAGGAAGAAGTATATGTGAATCAGCCGGAAGGGTTCGTTGATCCTCATCATCCTGACAAGGTCTACCGTCTCAAGAAGACAGTATATGGACTCAAACAAGCTCCGAGGGCATGGTACGATGAACTATCAAACTTCTTGCTATCCAAAGGAGGAAACAACAATCAAGCATTTGATGCATAGCCTGACGAAGATGAATTTATCAACCCATTCGGTACACCGGTACGCGAAGTGGGAGAGTCTTCTACTCAACATGTTGATTCGTCCAACATTCATAATTTCTACCAAAGATATCCATCTACTCACCATTGGACACGTGATCATCCCCATTGGAGAAAGTAACTGGAAATCCTTCACAACCGGTTTGAGCACGCAGACAACTCGAAACCGATGGCGATGTGTGTATATATTTGCATCTACTCATCAATGTTTCAGGAGGAAACAACAATCAAGCATTTGATGCATAGCCTGACGAAGATGAATTTATCAACCCATTCGGTACACCGGTACGCGAAGTGGGAGAGTCTTCTACTCAACATGTTGATCCGTCCAACATTCATAATTTCTACCAAAGATATCCATCTACTCACCATTGGACACGTGATCATCCCCATTGGAGAAAGTAACTGGAAATCCTTCACAACTGGTTTGAGCACACAGACAACTCGAAACCGATGGCGATGTGTGTATATATTTGCACTCACCGTGAGTTCAACTATACCTACAAACATCAAACAAGCTATGACTGATCATGCGTGGATTGAATCAATGCAAGATGAAATTCATCAGTTTAAACGTCTAAATGTTTGGGAACTTGTTGACAGACCTAATGGAAAGTCGATGTTAGATTTTAAATGGATTTGGAAAAACAAACTGGATGAAGAACAAACAATCATCAAAAACAAATCTCGTCTTGTGGTTAAGGGATATCGTCAACAAGAAGGGATAGATTTCGATGAATCATTTGCTCCAGTTGCTCGTTTGGAAGCTGTCAGGGATATTCCTTGCTTATGTTGCACATAAGGGCTTCACGGTTTATCAGATGGACGTTTAAACTGCTTTTCTCAACGGTCATTTGAAGGAAGAAGTATATGTGAATCAGCCGGAAGGGTTCGTTGATCCTCATCATCCTGACAAGGTCTACCGTCTCAAGAAGACAATATATGGACTCAAACAAGCTCCGAGGGCATGGTACGATGAACTATCAAACTTCTTGCTATCCAAAGGATTCTCCAAAGGTTCCATTGATCCTACTCTCTTTATTAATAAATATGGGGATGACATATTTCTTGTGCAAGTTTATGTTGATGACATCATTTTTGGTTCTACGAACCCAAAACATTCAAAACGTTTTGAAAAATTAATGCACAACAAATTTGAAATGCTAATGATGGGGGAGCTAAAATTCTTTTTAGGACTCCAGATTCATCAATCCCCACGTGGTATTTTTATTAACCAAGCTAAGTATGCTCAAGAGATACTTAAAAAGCATGGTATGACCTCATGTGCTCGCGTTGGTACACCATTGTCGACCACTTCCCTAGACGCTGACTTTTACTCATACCCTGTAGATCAAACGCGATATCGCAGTATTATCGGGTCACTTATGTACTTACATTCAGCAAGCCTGATATTCATCATGCCACATGCTATTGTGCACGATATCAAGCCAGACCTACCCAAAATTACCTCAAAGAGGTTAAACGGATCTTTCGATACCTTAAAAATACCATTCACATGGGACTCTGGTATCCGAGGGAAATCGATTTTCATCTAACAGTTTTTTCAGATTCTGATCACGCAGGTCGCCTTGATAGTCGAAAAAGCACTTCTGGTGGCATACAATTTCTAGGGGAAGACAAGCTTGTAAGCTGATTGTCAAAGAAGCAGGATTGTACTTCTCTCTCATCAGTTGAAGCAAAATATGTGGCTCTATCCGCGTGTTGTGCTCAAGTCCTTTGGATGCGAACTCAAGTCACGGATTATGGCTTCCACTTTGATAAAATACCTATTTATTGTGACTCAAAGTCCGCCTTAGCCATATCTTGCAATCCGGTTCAGCACTCTCGTACCAAGCGCATCGCAGTCAGATATCACTTCATCAAGGAACAAGTGGAATGTGGTATCGTGAAATTATACTTTGTCTGAACTGAGTACCAGATAGCTGACTTGTTTACAAAAGCCCTATCTCAAAATAGGTTTCAGTATCTCGTTGGTCGTCTTGGTATGAATTATATGACTCCAGAAGACTTGGAGGTCATGGCAAATGAAGCTACTTGATATTCTCTCATAATGACTTCTAAGCGCATCACAGCTTAGGACTCGGACCTCAAATAAGGAAAGTTTATCACGGATGATAACTTACCCTTCTCAACTAGAAATTAATATTTCTCGGTCATGAGCTTCCTATAAAAACATTCAGAGTTTTTAAGTTCATGAAAAACGTATTCTAAGTAAATGTCAGCTTCGAACTCGTACTTCAACTTAAGGAAAGTTTATCACGGATGATAACTTATCCTTCACAACGGGAATTTAATTTTTCTCGGTCCTGAGCTAGTCACAAAACATTCAAAGTTTTGACCTCATGTAAATCGGATACTATTTTAAACCTGTTGAACACAATTTTTCAAGATTTCTCAAAAGGTTTTTCTAAATCTTTCAAAATTGTGTGTTCAACACTCTCTTCCTCATAAAATGGTTTTTATTTCTCAAAAATGTCATATGTTATTTTGATCAATTTGAGGGGGAGCGTTTTAAAATCAAGCCTTTAATGTTGTTGGGTCCATATTTGATATTGTCATATTTTATGTATCCAACACATTTCGAAAATGATATTAAATCTGTCATATGTAATATATTATATCGGATAAGGCATCTCATCTCCGTACCTCAACATATTTTGTGGTGTCGTTTTTCCAAAATATTATCAAATTTTGTTTCATGACACACATATATTGTTGAGGGGGATCAACCCGACCACAAATGTTCCATTTCTCTCCCAATCGGTTATTAGAAATTGTCATATTTTAATCAATTTGTATCTCTAATATTATATTTTTATATTACAGATAGGGGGGAAAATGTGATTAAAATGTAATATATCGCAACATATGATCTTAAAGACTCAAGTGCAAGTCTTCCTTCACATGCTAAACTATTTCGTATATCGATGCATGTATGTAGGGGGAGCTTTTCGAAATGTAAAACTTTCAAAGTGTTAAAAGTTTTGATTTTATCAAGCACTTTGAATGGTTTTCAATGGTTTTTTGGTTACAATCTTTACACAAAACAACTTACTATCCACGACGGAACGATGGAGTCAGAAGGTGGTTTAGGATAGGAAACTAAGTCCTATGATCCAACCAGAACCGGAGGGATCTACCCAAGTACATTCCATAGCTAGAAATAGTTGTCCTTAGGAAAGATGGAGTTGAATGAAGCTGAATGCGGACCAATTACTTAAGTAGGACCAATTACTTAAGTAAGCACTGGAACAATCACAACAAGGTGCTATGATGACGTATTGGTAAGCATTAAAGGAGTTGAATATTCTATGCAACTTAGGTAGAAACCGGGTTAACACATGTATTGAAGACAAGTGTCATGGACCCAGTGATACGATGCACAACCCTTCCCCAGCCATTCGAGTTTCTCTCAAAAGTAACTTGTCTCATTGTCACGAGATCAACACGTATCTATTGACTTTCTCACTCCGAGTCAGTTAATATTGAAAAGGTGGCACTCTGCTCCAGCCCCCCCCCCCCCCCCCCCCCCCCCCCCACCCCCCCCCCCCCCCCGTTTTACCAAAATGCACTTATTGAGTCTAGAGCCAAAAGGATATCTATATAACATCTCATTAGGACACAATCGAGTCCTACGCATTATCCTTGTGATATTGCCAGAACATCTGAGTGATACGATTCACAATGAAAATGGAAATCCTGCTAGAACCAGCATCAAACAAGCTCATGGTAGGTAACTTGTGCGATTATACACGAATCAAACTTGTGAGAACTGGAATGCAACTAAGTTTAAATTCTTTTGTGATTTAAACTTGATTCCAAGTTTCTTCGCAAAATCCGTGTGATCTTGCCAGAACATTCAGAGTAACACCCTTGAGTGTTCACAGTGACGAATGGAAATCCTTCCAGTGTCAACCTCAATAGCAATGCGGTAGGTAACTCGCAAGATTCTTAATGAATCGAGCTTGTGAAAAACTGGAAAGCAACAATGGTACGAGTTATTTTAAGAATCAAACTTGTTCCAGGAATTCTGAATTGACGACTTTAATCAGACGGATAATTTATCCTTATGATTCACCCTTTACGTTCGCAGTCTGCTTTGAGACGGTCGAGTAAAGAGAACTGGCTACTACCGCCGGGAAACCCTGTCAAGGAGATTCTTAATTGAATCTACCCGATCATAGGTGCGGTATCTAATACCGTCTAACGGTCTTCACCGACCGGAGGTAAATCGCTACCGAGTTAGGATGAAATGTTTAAAGCCATTTTATCTGTGTCTATATATGTTGCTGTATATCAAGATGTTGGCGTAGATGTGTACTAACCAAAGTTATCTTCACATGTTCATACTAAAAGTTAAAGTCTTCCGCAAATCTGATGGATATTTGAAGGACTAACTACAACTTCATTTGTACGGGAAATTGATAGCCTTTCAAAATCAACAAAGTGTGAACATGTCGATTCAAAAGTCACAAGATCACAAGATGGCGATAATCAAGATACCTAAGAATGTAAGAATGTAATAGGTCATCTTAGTCACAAGGAGCACAAGATGAAGATCTCAAGCACTCAAAGTTAAATGATAAAGGCTCAAGATAAAGATCACGAAAGCATGAAAGAACAAAGCCGTTACAAACAAGATCAAGACCAAGATACAAGACCAAAGTAGGAAGATCTCCTCTTCAAGAATGTATTCACTCAATCATCTTATGTTTTTTAAGCTTTTTAAGATGACTGATACATTGGGGGTGATTGTTAGCCCTATATTTTATTTAGTCAATCAAGAATGTAATAGGTCATCTTAGTCGTTAATGGTCTTGTATTGTAATAGGTTAGTCGGGTTAACCGGGCTTGGACTTTAAGCTAATATTGTTAAGTTAGGGGCGTAAGCCCAAGTGTAAGCCAAGCCCGACCCATGTCACAACGCCCATGGCCCATGAAGCCTAGGGTATATAAACCCTCTTCCATGTGTGGAAGAGGGTGTTGGTTACATTTACTTTCTCTCTCCAAGTAATAGTTTGCCTTCCAAATTCTCTCTAGTTTCTCTCTCTACTTTTCTTCTATTTCTCTCTCTAAATATTCTCTCTAAATCTTGTGTTATGGATTGAAGCGGGTTTAACAACATTATAAATAGAGAGTTTCACCTCTCATTTTTCATATCCCACTGTCAATCATTTTTCTCTAAGTCCGAGTATTTTAGCTCTCTTAGCATATTTTTGGTATATTTCCACTTTTGGGGAATACTTGTAATAAGAGTATCTTACCCTCTGGTTCATGGAAAGTCAATACAATCGTGACACTTGTGTACTCGTCATTCCATATAATCTAAGCATGATTTTATTTACTCTTTTCAATTTGATACTTTGATTGCTATGTTAGGATAAACCTTTTGTGACTACATGGGTATGTAAATATAATTAGTGATGATTCTATGATATGATTATTTATAAATCGATTTCAAGCTAATGTCGTAGAACCACGTTGCCACTTAGTTCTATCACGTTGTTTTATCAAACTAGATTTATTACGATAGCTTGGCGTCCGAGAGGATTAAGTTGTTATAAATTTTTTTAAAGAACTTGTCTATGGTCTTTGAATATTTGGTTGGAGAGATCCCCTTAGATATTTTGATAAAATATTGAACTTACTGGAAACTTGTTTGAGCTTAGTCGATTAATAGACATAATTCTTGAATAAACCCAAGTGCATTGTGAAATGCCATTTTAACGAAAAGGGTTTATTACTTTTTACCTACCTTATCATATTTGGTCATTATTATCATCATCACGAAATTATATGAGCTATCCCATTTAGTCATATTTGTCATCATATTATTTTAATCTCAATCATATTTATCTTCGATTATTATTTTTGTTTATCAAAACTAAACTAAGTCCTCGCGATCCTCGCTTACTGCTGGGAATTATTATCAAGTGTCAAGTACCGTTAGTTTAATGTTAAGTACTGTTAGTATCTTTCAAGTACCGTTAGTGTTAACGCGGTACATAGTAAGTATTGCTACTTGTAAAGTAAGTACTGCTATATTTTTTAGGACGAATATATCTTCGTATAAGATATGTCATAGTTTATAGTAAGAGTATATCTTATGTGATATACTTAATAGTTAGAATATTGATAATATATAGTCTGTGATATTGTTATCTTTATAGAATATTCTAAGGATTCTAGGGTTCCTTACTCTATAAAAGGAACATAGGTACAATGTCATTCAGGTACTTCATTCAAGTCGATTAATAAGATAATCGAATAGTTAATAGTATATTTGTTCTTCTGTGCTTTATAAGTTAGATTCCGCATAACTTATTTAGTTTGAGTAAGAGTTCTCATAGTGTTTTAGTTTGATTACAAACTACTATACTAGTTCTTAACAGAATATAGATCCAACCAAAGAGATCAAAAGTGGTATCAGAGCTTGTTGAGAAACTCTGAAAAAGAAGAACACAAACTCTAAACACTCCACTTACACCAAAACTCAATGTCTCAAGCTGGTGATGACCCTCACTTTGAAGATATTCCAGATCCTGATCCAATACCACAGGGACAGCCTCAAGTTGTGCATCCTGCACCACCACAAGGTGTTCAAGCCGTAGATGGTGTAGTTAATCCTTCAACTACAACACTTTCCCATACTCTTTCTGTTGTCAAACTCCCAGTTCTCAAGGGTGATAACTATGAGACATTGTCTATGCAGATGGAACATTACTTGAATCACACAGACTATACTTTGGGGCAAGTTATCAAGAATGGGAATACACCTAAGAAGTTGTACTAGTTGCCTGATGGTACATGCTATGCTCTACCTGCTGTAACTGTAGAGGAGATTCAAGCAGTGATCAGAGAAAGAAAGTCCAGAACAGCTTTAGCTATGGCACTTTCAGAAGACATCTTACCTAGCTTTCATCATTACAAAGATGCAAAGGCTATGTGGGAGGCTATCATACTTAGACTTCGAGGCAATGACAAATATAATAAGATAAAGAAGATTGTTCTTAAGCAAGAATTTGATAACTTCTCAATTTCTAGTATATAGAAGGAATCCATGGTAGCTATGGAAGGTTCAGTAAGTTGCTGATTCAATTGGCAGTTTATGGACAAATAATTCCTAATGAAGAAGCTAATCGGAAGTTCTTAAGAAGTGTTCCACAAGAATGGAAAGCAATGACTATGCACTTCATCACAAGGGATGATCTGGATACAATTCCTTTTGATCATCTCTACAATAATCTTAGAGCTTATGAGATGGATGTTAAGAGCATTAAGGTTACCAAAGCAGCAGCAGCAGCAACAAAGTCTAACTTGGCTTTCGTGTCAGAAGGTAATGGCGGTAATTACTTCCAAAATACCGCCAGTGGATCAAGCAGTGATACTTACTTCCAAATACCGCTGGAGGACACACAAGTAGTACTTACTCACCAAGTACTGAAGGTAGTCCTATGGTCTCCCAAAATCCACAAGGGAGATCTTCACCATTGTTTAGTGACAATGATGCCTTCTCATTCTTTGATGCACAAGACAACAGGCCAAGACTAACTCTCAATGACTTGTTCCAAATGGATGATGCTGATGTTGAAGAGATGGATCTCAAATGGCAAGCTGCTATGATTTCAGTGAGATCTAATAGGTTCTTTAAGAAGACTGTAAGGACGATGAATGTTGATCCTAATGAACCATTAGGATATGACAAGTCAAAAGTTAAATGTTATAACTGTGGAAGGAATGGATATTTTGCAAGGGAGTGCACTAGAGACAAGGCTGAAAGTAGCAGCCAGAAGTCCAAAAACAGCTATAGAACCAGTCGAAGGATTACTGAAAGTGTTCCAAAAGGAAACAGCAGAAGTCAAAGGAGACAAAGCTTTAGTGATTGTAGATGGGGTGGTGAATTGGGCTGAAGATGAGGAAGAAGAAGAGCTTGGTCTGATGTCTCTCTCACATGAAGATACTGAGGGACATCTAATTGATGAATTGAAAGATAAAGGCATAGTGGATAGTGGATGCTCAAGACACATAAAAGGAAACAAAGATTTCCTTGCTGAATTTGAAGAATTCAGAGGTGGCCTAGTAACTTTAGAGGTAGCAAAGGTAGAATCACTAGCAAAGGAAAAATCAATACAGAGAAGTTGGAATTTGAAGATATGTTATTTGTAAAAGAATTAAATGAATTCAATCCCTTTTCTGTGTCACAAATGTGTGATAAGAAGAACAAGGTGTTGTTTACAGATACAGACTGCTTGGTGCTCTCCAAAGACTTTGAGATGCCTAAATAATCTCAAATATTACTCAAAGTACCCAGGCAAGAAAACATGTATACCTTTAATCTTCATACTAATACTCCAACAGGTGGAATAACATGTTTGTTAGCGAAGGCTTCTAATGATGAGTCTAATTTATGGCATAGGAGGTTAGGTCATGTGAATTTCAAGAATCTTAATAGGTTAGTGAATAAGAATTTCGTTAGAGGATTAACTAACAAATCTTTTCAAAATTATTTCACATGTATTGCTTGTTAGAAAGGTAAGTAGCATAGAACTTCTTGTAAGACCAAGATTGTCAAGGCTGTGACAAAGCCTTTGCAACTTTTGCATATGGATTTATTTGGTCCAGTTTCTGTTATGAGCATTAGTCATAAGACCTTTTGTCTAGTCATAACTGATGATTATAGTAGATTCAGTTGGGTTTTATTTTTAGCTCTTAAAAGTGAAACCAATGAATTACTTAAGGATTTTATCACTTTAGTTGAAAAGTAGTTCACTAAACAGGTATTAATCATTAGGACAGATAATAGGACAGAATTCAAGAATGCTGAATTTGATGAATTTTGTAGGTCTAAAGGTATCAAGAGACAATTTAGTAATCCTAGGACTCCACATAAAAATGGAGTAGCTGAAAGGAAGAATAGGATACTAATTGAGGCTGCTAGAACTATGTTGGCTGATTCTCTTTTGCCAAATACATTTTGGGCAGAAGCAATCAATACTGCATGTTATGTGTTAAATAGAGTCTTAGTGACCAAGCCTCATAATAAAATACCTTATGAGCTTTTGACTGGTATTAAGCCAATCATAAGTTATTTAAGACCTTTTGGCTGTCATGTGTCTATACTAAATACTCTTGATCACTTAGGGAAGTTTGATGGTAAATCTGATCCAGGATATCTTGTAGGATATTCATTGCAAAGTAAAGCATATAGGGTTTACAACTTGGCATCTAAAAAGGTTGAAGAAAATGCCCATGTTAATTTCTTAGGAAATAAACTCAATGTTCCAGGAATAGGTTATGCTTGGATGTTTGATTTAGATTATCTAACTAACTTCATGGATTACTATTCTGTGCAAAAGGATTGTCAAGCTAACATGCAGGTGAGGATATTGGTACAACTAAGACAGATACTCAAGGAGATTCTTCTTCAAAAGACTCTCAAGATGATGATATTCACATCTATGTACCCAACATGCCTACTGTTACTCCTAAAACTGCTACTCCCAAGAAGCAATTAATGCCATCTACTGATGATCAAGCCACCTAAGAGCTTCAGACGCTTCAAGATCAAGAAAAGAATGCTACAACTACTAATAAGCATTCATGAGAAGAATCTTTGGAGTCACACCACTCATCAGTACATACTATACCTAGCGGTACTTCATCTGCTAGTATTGCTAAGTCAAAATCTGCAAAGTCTGTTGACTCATTAGAAGATATTTTACATGCTATGGACGATGAAGACATGTTTGCAAGTCCAGCTGAAGGAATCTTCTCCAAAGTTTCCTATGATGAGCAGGGTGCAGTAACTAATTTTAATAATTTGGAAACAGAAATTCCAGTCAGTTCTATTCCCACTCACAAAGTCAACAACAACCATCCTACTACTCAAATTATTGGAGATCCCAAGTCTGTTGTGCAAACCAGAAGACAACTTCAAGCGAATACTAAAACTCATGCACTTGTGAGTTATGTCAAATAACAGCAGAGAACAAATCATAAAGATACTCAGCATTGTTTGTTTGCCTGGTTCTTATCACAAGTATAGCCCAATAATATTTCTCAAGCTCTTGATGAAGAAAGTTGGGTAGATGCCATGCAAGAAGAATTAACACAATTTGAGCTACAAAAGGTTTGGATTCTTGTAGATGTTCCCTCAGGTAAAAGAGTTATTGGTACTAGATGGGTTTTTAGAAACAAGAAGGATAAAAGAGGAGTTGTTGTGAGAAACAAAGCAAGGCTTGTTGCTCAAGGATATAGACAGAAAGAAGGGATAGACTATGATAAGGTCTTTGCACCAGTGGCACGGATAGAAGCCATTAGGTTGTTTTTGGCCTTTGCATCATATATGGGTTTTATAGTCTATCATATGGATGTGAAAAGTGACTTTCTCTATGGTACTATTTCAGAGGAGGTATATGTTTCACAACCTCCAGGTTTTGTAGATCCTAAATTCCCCAACATAGTTTACAAAGTTATCAAAGAACTTTATGGTCTACATCAAGCTCCAAGGGCTTGGTATGCAACCTTATCCAACTTTCTATTAGAACATGGATATAGGAGAGGAACCATTGACAAAACTCTATTCATCAAAACGGATGCTAAGGATATTATTCTAGTACAAGTCTATGTGATGACATCATTTTTGGTTCAACCAAGAAATCATGGTGTGAAGAGTTTGAGGCTTTGATGAAAGGAATATTTCAGATGAATTCTATGGGAGAACTTACTTTCTTTTTGGGACTACAAGTCAAACAGAGGAAAGATGTAATATTTATCAGCCAAGATAAATATGTTGCTGAAATCTTGAAAAAGTTTTCATGTATGGATTCAAGGAGTACAAGCACACCTTTTGAAGCTAACAAGTCTTTATCAAAAGATGAACATGGTGAAAATGTTGATATTCATCTATACAGGTCAATGATTGGTTCATTGATGTATCTTACTGCTTTAAGACCAGATATTATGTTTGATGTGTGTGCCTGTTCAAGATTCCAAGTTAATCCAAAGGTTTCACATCTACATGTTGTGAAGAAGATTTTTAAGTATCTTAAAAGTCAACCTAATTTAGGATTATGGTATCCTAGAGACTCATGATAGGAAATCCACAACAGGAGGTTATTAATTCCTAGGCATAAGACTCATATCATGGCAGTGTAAGAAGCAAACCATTGTTGCTACTTCTACTACTAAATCTGAATATGTAGCTGCTGCTTATTGCTGTGGACAAGTACTTTGGATTCAAAATCAATTGTTACATTATGGGTTCAACTTCATGAACACTAAGATTTACATTGATAATGAGAGTACTATATACATTGTCAAGAATCCAGTATTTTACTCCAAGACCAAGCATATTGAAATTAGACATCACTTTATAAGAGATCCCTATAAAAAAGAAGCTTATACAAGTCTTGAAGATTCATACAAACAACAATGTAGCTAATTTGTTGAGCAAGGCATTTGATACAAAGAGGTTTGAATTCTTGGTGACACATATTAGTATGCTTAACCAATAGACTGCTGCATATGTTGAGGGGAGGTAACAACTGTACAATTTTTATGCTAATTTTATTGTATAGTGTATGTTTTGTGTTTTTGATGTGATTGCAGGTTGATAGTATAAAATAAAAGAGGTTACAACGTTGATGGATTTCATGAATCGGTCTTATATTTGAGGTACCGCTTTACAGCTAAGTACCGCTAGGAAAATTTGAAGTACCGTGTATGTTCCATGTACCGTTACATAACCGTTGTACCGTTGGTGGTGTCTTATGTAAATTTGGCGGTTTCTTCGTGGATGGGTTATTTCCTTATATAAATACCAACCCCAATTACATAATTGATTTACCAAATCTTTTATTTTTTACACCTCGATTCTACAACCTTCGTCCTAATCGTCGATCATCAAAAACAGCAATGGCTACTTTACAAGTGATCTCTAAGCACAACTTGGTTGCGAACCTTGCTCAGAATGATGATTCTCTCGGTTTTCATGAGATACTTGGCTTTTTCTCTCGAAGTCATATTAGTTTTTCACTCACTGTAAGTCCCGTTGTCTCTATTCCTATTGTTGAACAAATTTGGAATACTGTTGTGTTAGGTACTCCTTTCGATCAACCTTGCATTAAGGATAGGGTGAATCATAGAAACATCTATGTAACTGAGGTACTGCTAAGAGCTAGTTTGAGACTTAATGATGTAGATGGACATAGTATGCTAAATAATACAGAGATACATGATGGCCTTGCAGCCATGGGTTATGATGATGGTAGGGAAAGTCTTACTTTCTTTAAAGCATTGTTTTCACCATAATAGAAATTGCTTTTTCATGCTATTATTCACTGTTTAAGCTCCAAAAGTACTTCTTCTGATCAAATTCCTGCTGCATTAGCATCAGCTGGTATTTGTCTAGCAAACAACATGGTTTTTAATTTTTCAAAACTTATTTTGAAGGCATGACTAGGGATTCGGAAGGAGCTAAAAAGCTTTTAATGTATCCTAGATTCATTCAGACTTTAGTTAATGACCAAATCCCTAACCTACCAGAGTTAACAAATACATGGGATGTTCCTACTTTTACAAAGAGAACTTTCTCTTTCTTGACCAAACAAGGCAATGCCTTTACAGGAACTGTCACACCCCTATTTGATAGTATGTTAGCTCAACCTGCCAACCAAGAAGGTGAGGATCCTAGCACTGCTAGTGGTTCTCAGCAAACTCCTTCTTACCAAAGTTCCCAATCCCCAGAAGATACTCAATCTTCTTCTCATAACATTGGTAATCAACCAAGTTCAGATGAGATGATCCACACATCTTCTGATTCCATTGCTGCTAGTGGTTCACCACCAGCTCAAGCAACAGAGGATGTGGATGTTGCAAATTTAACTGCTTTGTGCACTAGCTTGTCCAAATAGGTACATGTATTGCAAAAAGAGAAGCTTGTTCAAGACAAGAAAACTGCTGAATTGGAGGCCATCCTAGTCAAGTTAAGGAACAAAGTATCTCCTTGGATGAGGCATAACAGGTCTATTCAGAAAGCCGCTCTTAGGAAGCAAAGGTTCAGAAACCTCAATACAAGGCAACTGAATGCACCCAAACAGGGGAGGAATTATGAAGAACAATCACCTTCTTCTGATATTCAAACAAGGGTCTCTGGCAATAACATCAAGTTTGAAGCTGATGATGTCATTAAAAAATTTGAAGATAGAATGGTCTTGGTGTTGGTGTGGAAATAACTAGTCTGGAACCTATTAACATAGAGATTCAAACAGAAGACCCACAACCTACTCATGAGGAACCACAGATTGAAGAAATTTGGTAACTCAGCCAAAGCCACAATCTCAATCACCACAACTTCAAATAAACTGGAGTAGTTTCTATGAGAAGCTAGAGGAGATTAATATTCATTTTCCTATATCTTAAACTCCACCACAAAGACAATGTTGGTTTCACAAGAAACAGTCTTTTCAAGTACTGTCAAGATCAACAGTTAGTTATGGATCAGACAAGACTGGGAAGTTACAAGTTGAGAAGATAACTTCATTGGAAGAAAAGGTATCTGGAGATACTGTTGTGATTGAAGAAACAAGTGTGTCATATACTGGTGAAGTCAACACTGTTGAAGATACAAGTACTGCTAAGCCAACTAAGTCAACTGCAAGTACTGTTGACATTGTTGAAGACCCAGGTATTGCTAAGAAAACTAAGCTGACTGTGAGTACTGTTGGTGATCATCCTTCACTAGAAAGTCAAACTCCTTTTGGAGAAGATGAGACTTTAGCTCAAGTACTGCTTGATATCAGAGAAAAGAACTCAGCTGAGAAAGCAAGAGAAGCAGAGATTACGAACAACACACAACAGGAAATTCTTGCCAAAAAGAATACATCTAAAGGTAAGAAAGTTCAAGCTTCACAACACACTAAAGGTATTGTCATTCAACAGCAAGCTGATAAGGATGAGGACAAATCTTCCAATCTGAAGAAGAAATTACCAAAGATCAATCCAAAGGATAAGGGTAAGAAGCAAATACAATCAGAATCTGAAAATGAAAGTGATTCAGATGATGGTATAAGTAAAGTAATGTACAGATTTAATCAACTATACCATGATGAGGAATATGCTATGAGAATGCAAGCACAGATTCGTGAAGAAGAATTACAAGAAGAACTTGCAGCAAGGCAGCAATTGCTTGAAGCAAAACGAATACAGCAAGAATGGAATATACAAGAGTATGATAGGATTCAAGCTGAATTACAAGCAACTGAGCTTCATGTAGAATCATTAATAGCTGAAGAAAGGGATGCTTATGATGAAGAAGAGAAAGCAAGATTGATTGATGATTTGGTAAGGGGGCAACAAAGATTCTTTGCTGAGAAAAGAAGAAGAGAAAAGATTAAGCCTCCAACTACCATGTAGATCAGAAATCAAATGATGACTTTTCTCAAGAAAGTTAAGCGTTTCACTCATGCTCAATTGGTCAAGAAGAATTTGAAGAAATCAGGGCTTTGTATGAACAACACAAAAGAGTTGAATTGAATTTTGTTGAGATTGGATCGGAAGCAGATAGGATAGCTATTGAAAAGAACAAGAGACATCTGCGACAACAAAGACAATTTGGAAGTTCTCCTAGACTTGATGCAAGTACTGCTGAACATACAAGAACATCTCCACCTATCAAAGCTACATATGCTAGAAAAAGTGTAAAGGAGAAGGTAAGTTCAAAAGAGACAAAGACTGCTCAAAGGATGAATGAAGGGGAACAGGCTCAAAATGTTGATAAGTCTGAAAATGTACAAGCGGTATATACTTAGTCAATAGTACATACTGAAGAAACAGTACATACTGACTTTGAAAAGGATTCTGATGTGTCAGATCAAAATAAAGTTTTCAAAGCAGGTAAAAGGAAGAGATCAACCAAGAAGAAGCTAAAAGCTAAGAAAAAGGCTAAACCAACCACAGAATATAGTGATGATGATGAGATCTTAAGAAAGTACTTGAAGATAGTGAGTTTTGAGGATCAATGTGTAGACACTGAAATTCTTGGAAAGAAGACATCCATTGTCAAATGGATATATACTACAGATCATGGACTGGAAGCTCATGGAATACAAAGATCAGATGGCACAACAAGAATATTTAGACTGTTAGAAGATATTCTTCATATTCTTTGACAGGCAAGATGTTCAAGATCTTTCCAGGTTAACTCAGGAAGCCAGTGAAGGTAAAATTGAGGTATCACTATTATATAGAGAATTTCTCTTTATGTATGAACCACACAACTATGATCAGAAAATATTGAAGGAATTAAAGAATCAGGTTCCTAGTTACTAGAGATATTACAGGTCATGTGGATTGCATATTTTGGATATAGATGATGTTACATACTATATTATACAAGAGAAAAGATATCCATTTGGAAGAAGAATGTTGGAAAGGATATTAGAACAACAATTGGAAGTTTCTGAGGAATCTGTTGGAGCTTTGGATTTGATCAGAATGGTTAAACAACAAATCAAGGATTTAGAGAAACAAGAAGAAGCTTAGAAAGAGCCATAAGTGTTTGACTTACAGTCACACTTCATAAATGGTTCTCAGTTCACCATGTCTAACACACATAAGAACTGGCTAGTCCATAAGCAAACAGTTTGTGGTAAAGACTTCTCAAATCCGTTGAAAGCTGGTAGTTTGCTAAAAACTATAGGGTTCTAACTCACCTTGTTTCAAGACAAAGAGTTAGCTAGTCCTAGACAAACAGTACAAGGTAAAGACTTTCTCAAATCTGTTGATGGTTGACAATTTACCAAAAATTGTAGGGTTATCAGTATACCTTATTCTTTATGAATAAAGTATTGGCTATTCTAGAGGGTACGGCTAACTGGTAAAGAATAATCAAATCCGTTGATAGCTGATGATTTGCTAAAAATCATGAAGCCAATACAGATTGGTTTTTGTTGTTAACTGTTTTATTTCAGGTATGAAGTTGCAAGCAAAGAAGTATTAAAGAAAGAAAAACTTAGAAGGTTTTGTCTCATCAAATCAAGACAGAGTTCATGATTCAGAGTTCATAGATTTAACTCAAAGAAGACAATTATTATTGTTGTAGAATTAAATGAATGTTTACAAGACACAAGAAGATCATAGTATGAAGATCAAGATGTTGTTCATGAAACTTGAAGGTTATCTTATCAGAAGAAGATCTACATTGAAGTGTTTGGCTACATTCAGTTGGATACAAGTAACAATTCCAAGTTCAATCCAAGATTAAAGAGAAGACTGAAGATATGTATTCAAAATATATTCATTACAAGAGAAACAAGAAGACAATAAGTTATTATTCTTATTTAGGGGAGGATTGTTGGGAATTATTATCAAGTGTCATGTTGGAAATACGTTTTTACGTATTTAGAAAGGATCGGTCACTCCAATGATATATTTAAGTATTGGGCTAGTGATCCAATATGTAAACATATAGCCCACCATATCCCACATGTAGGGTGACTATATAAACCCCCTTCTAGCATGTTAGGAGGGGTTGAACACTTAGTCATAATTCTCAATTTCCATCTTTTCTCTCTTTCTCTCCTTTCTCTCTCTACCTTTCTCTCTCTAGTTCTTCCATCTCATTCCATCTAATTAGTTAAGTCAAACACATCTATAATCCTAAGAAAACATGATTCTACAACTGGTATCAAGAGATATGGTTCAATCTTAGGATTGACGTGTTTTGATCTATTGATTTGGTTACGAATCCGGTACAACTTTTGATCTATTGATTTGGTATAACTTTTGTGTTACGGGTCAAAATTTATATTTATTGATTTGCTTGTTTTGAGTGTAGTCCAAAGTCCAAAACTGTTTTTAAACAATTCTATTTGTTTCGTCTAATATTTTATTTATTTGGCATCTGATTATCACCTTTTGTTTTTTATCAATTTTTTCTCAAATCTGTCTAAAAAGTTGATAGAGTAAACAGTTTTAATGTATCAGTTGTCTTTATCATAATTTTTTGTCCAAAACTGTCATATTGTCTCCTATCAACTTTATTTGGGTATAATTTTATCAACATCGAATTATCAACTTTATCTGGGCATCATATAATTTTCTGCTACGATCTGATTCTTTGTGATCGCATAAACCCTAGGGGTTTCTACTTGCGATCCAAGATCATGATCAAATTCTAAGATCGATTGTTACGATCCAAAGTTACGACCAGTAACTGCGATCGGTGACTATGATCCAGACTTACGATCAAGACTACGATCAACCGTTTCGATCTGAGTACGATCACCCACTGCGATCTGTGACTGCGATCTGAGTACGATCACCCACTACGATCTGAATACGATCACCCACTGCGATCACATATTGCGATGGAGTTTGTTAATATTGCGATGGAAAACTATTTCAATATTGCGATGACTTGACTCTATTTTACGATACGACCAAAGTTTTGACTGGACTCAAACAAATTGACCAAACCAACTAAGACTCGACACTTAACTTTACTCAACAACACAAGACTTGACTCACACATCTCTCGACACAGACGTTTGCCCAAGCCTCGAACACTCACGAACACATCACCGAAACAGCTCAACCAAGACTTCTCTCGACTTTAATCTCGACTCAAACACACAACTCCAGACACCCTCGAACACAAAACCTCACTCACTCTTCTCTCGATAAAAAACAAAGCCATCAGACTCTCACACTCAAACACAAACCAAACACTCTTATTTTTCACCAAACTCAAACCTATTTCTCAAGATCTCATATTCAAATCATAGTTAACGTGCTTGTTGCGATGCTCCTAGATATACCACGAATTTGACCATCATCACAGATCTATGAGTGGTTAAAACTCTCTTGTTTTCGAAAATCTTTTCTAAACAAACCTCTTTTAATATTCAAAACCTCAAAAAGAGAGATCTATAACAAGAGTGTTATCATCTCTCTTGTTTTTCGAAGAAAAACAAAACATAATCAAAAACCCACATGCAATCATATAAACACCTACCCGAGACCATTTACATGATCTTGAAGCCAATTCGTCAAAAGCCGTGTTAGATTCGTTCATTTGTGGAAGTTTAATTGTTTGCTTAATTTTGTGGGAGATCATGTTAGCTTTGTTAGATTTGTATGATATGTTCACTGTGATGAGAAAAGGAGACGGAGGATTGAAGAATCATTATTGAGATTGGTGTAATTCGGATTAACATGTGATTCGGATTGAAAAGTTATTATTAGTTTGGTGTCTGTGTTTTTGTTGAGAGGGGAAAGAAATTGGCGGAGGAAACTAGACAAAAGTGAGATTAGGGTTGGTTTACTTTAGGGTAAAATTTGTTTTATATAAATCCCAAGTGGGATACACGTCTGTTCCCATTTAGTTTCAATATTCTTGCCACGTTTTTGGCACCACCGATTAAATTTAAGGCCACGTTAGGGGATTTGTTGTGTTTTATATCTCACATTTAAAAGTTATTAAAGGTAATAAAGGTATTAAACTTTTTGGCAAAGTTAATAACGTGTTTTGGATATAAATTGTCGGGTCGTTCACTATATTAACCGAACTTGGATTTATTAGTTTACGAGCTTTCTTTTTGGAGTGAGCCGCGGTTGAATTGGACTCCGGTTTAATTTATCATCGTTTGAGCATACAACAATTTTTGAGCTGAGTAAAGAGTTATATCATCACTCGAGGACTTTTAAGAGTTATTTACGGATCTTTCGTTTCTTCACAAATTGTTAAATTCCGAAAACAACCACACTTATCTTTCATCAAACCTCAATGGATTCATTGAGTTCGACATTTAAAGAGGGAGAATCGAGTCACATGAAAGTTAGAGCTAGAGATAATAGAATGACTTTATTTCGACTACTTCGGTCCCATCTGTCGAACACTTCTCTACTTAAAGAAGGAAGCGGATTTGTGACACTCTTTGGTCAAGATCGTCATATATTCATGGAATCGATACTCATCATCTTGAACCAACTAATAGAGCAACTCCACAATGAAGACTTTAATCACTCTGCATCGGTACTTGCATATAAGGCTCTTGTGACACAACTCACGCCTTTCCTCCATTTCAATATCATCAAGTCTGAAAGTTCAGTGATTTCCTAGTAATTTCTTCGAGATACACATACCGAGCTTCAAGTTTTCCGTGGTACACTATTGAAACTCATGGCATCGGTATCGTCTTCAATTTATGAAAGATCTCGACTTCAAAAAACGTATGATAATGGAGTGCAAGCATCTATGATGCAAGAGGAATATGATCATACGGTTGACAACTTGGAGCCTAAATATGGCAAGAGTATGGAATCGGGAGGAAAACATGATCCAAGAAGCATGTCACGTACAGATAATATTCTTCATATGTTGTTTGAAATGAATGCGCTAATTAACAATCATGCTAATTGTTTTATGACTGCTTCTTTAACCAATTCTGTTTCTAGGACTGAAGAGCTTGAAATAATTTTAGCTCAACAATCCAAAGAGCTTAAGGATGCCAAAATTGAATTTTCAAAGAAAACGGACAAATTTGAAAAGTATTTTGAAAAACTTGAAAAGTCAAATGTTGTTCTTGAACGAAAATTGGATCAAACAATTCTGGATTCTAAAGCTGAAAAGGATAATCTTTTGAAACAAATTAAGTTGCTTGAATTTAAGTTGGCATCCCAAGATAAATTGCTCGAAGAGAATGAGACTTTAAAGGCTCAAGTACAGGAAAAGGTCTTTGCTATAGCTGCGTTGAAAAACAAAGTGAGAAAAACTAAAGGATCTAGTGTGGACACTAAGCTTGAAAAACCATCAATCTTGGGGAAACCGCCTATAAATCAGTAAGTTAGACAACCGACTGCATTTAGATCCGAGAGAAATCAATCCTCGAGACCGCGGTTTGCCTCCCAAGTTGATATGGTTCATCTTTCTAGACCAGTCACTCCATCATCTAGGCCCAATGTGACGAAAACATCTTTTGCAAGACCTAACAACATGATTGCATCTAGCCTCCCTAGACATAGTCCAAAAAATAGGTCTCGAACTAGTTCAAATAACTTTCGTCATACATTTGGTCTAAGGTAAGCTAAGCAAAAGACATAAGTAAGAGATAAGAATTTTAAACTTAGTCAGATGCCTTCTAGATTACCTAACATTGCTAACCGTAGCATGTCATATCCTAGGAGCATCAATCAATCATCTAAGAATTCAAGATCTTACTCGGACATTAAATATGCTACTTGTAAAACATGTAGGAAATGTGTCTTTAAGGCAAATCATGACTCTTGTGTCAAGAAATTACTTAATGAGGTGAACTCCCGTGCTAGACTTAAATCCCAGTGTGTAGCTAAAATCAAACCTATTGGTTAAATGTGGCGCCCCACTGGTAGAACTTTTACTCTTGTAGGAAACGAGTGGCCTTTAACTAGGATAGTCTCCGATTCTACTAAGACTACTAGGGAGGAAATTGAAAAGGATGATACATCACTTAAGCATGAACTTAAGGTTTTCTATAAACGAAAACGTTTGCCAGCTAAGACAAGTGAATCATCTACTCAGGTCTCCTCTGGAACAAGAAAAGACAATTGTGAACCCCCACTTGCTTCTAAAATAGCTATCGCTAACCCATGTCAAAGTATTCAAACTCCTAATGAGAATGCGGGTACCAAAGTTAACATTCAACAAGAACAAAGCGTTCCAAACGTTGTATACCGTTCAACTACGGACACTCTTAGCGGTTGGTTGCTGAAGAAGCGGATATCTACGAATCAAGTGTTTCAGGAGATTTACGATTAAGCTTACTAAATGAGTTACAACCACATTACAGTCTGTAACTCGATCTCTAAAGACAGGAAAGTTCATCCCGATGATAACTTATCCTCATTAACGAGAAATTAAATTTTCTCGGACACGAGCTTACATTAAAACTATTCAAAGGTCTTTAAGCTCGTGTAAATGGCGTATAATTATATTTCATATTATGCCCCGGACTTCAAAGAAAGTAAAGTTTATCACCGATGATAAACTTATCCTTACAACGAGAAATTAATTTTTCTCGGGCATGAGCTAATATTAAAAACATTTGAAGTTTTTAAGCTCGTGCACAATGACTTACAGTTAAATATCAGACTGTAACTCGGACCTCAATTTTAGGAGAGCTTATCTTTAAAGATATCTTATCCTCGTAACGGGAAATTAAATTTTACCGGTCATGAGCTTGTATTAAAACATTCCAAGTTTTAAGCTCAGAAAGGAAAGTGTATCTTTTAAATAAGAAAACTTTTCCTCATAACGAGAAATTCATCTTTCTCGGTCATGAGCTTTACGTTAAAATATTCAAAAGTTTTTCAAACTCATGAAAACGACTTCTAAGTAAATGTCAGCTTAGAACTCGCTCTTCAGTTAAAAGAAAAGTTTATCGCCGATGTTAACTTATTCTTAACAACGGGAAGTTTACAACTTCTCGGACTTGAGCTCGTTTTGTAAGATAATCAACATCTTAAGCTCAAGTAATTGTTTTTCAAAACTTTGAACACAATTTTTAGAGAATTTCTCAAAAGGTTTTTCTAAATCTTTCAAAATTGTGTGTTTAAAAATGTTTTGATAAAAAGAACATGTCATCTGTAATCGATAATATTTACGAACCTAGAAATGTCGTTCAATAATGACACGGGGTTGTAAATAAAGTTTGAGCAGAAGTTTAAATGATTTAAAACATGTTCAAAATGGCTTGCTATTATTTCATATAGTAACCCGATTTTCATACTCAAGTCAAGCATTTCACCGAAAAGCTTTGACTCAACAACGGGAATTGATTTTCTCAGGCATGGTTTACTTTATAACCATGTAAGGGATTGTGTTTACATAATAACACAATCTAACACGAATTTATGTACGTGTCAGTGCATTTATTTGTTAAAACAAGAGAAATCTTGTTTTTATGAAGTTATCATCTCCACCAATCATAGCAATTTACAATTGATATATACATACTCGACAATGCGACTACTCAAACAGCAACTACAACTCTTTCAATAGAACACAGGTCAACAATTGAGGGGGAGCAATTGTCCAGCATTCAGAATCTTTGACGCCGAAAGTGCCAAGTTCACATATTGGTGTCAAGACAACGATATCAATCGTACACATGGATCAAGAGATAACTTCAGACGTGACGAGGGGACCAACATTCGTGAACAAGAACCATGTGATTCTTTCATATGATGTTCTCCATCATTTAGGTCCAACCTCGTAAATTGCTAATCTTGTGAATACATTCTCATATATGATCTTTACACGTGATAAGTACCTTACACTTGTGTTTAAAAGGTATTTAATTTACGTTTCAAGCACACCCTCATTAATTTGAGGGGGAGCTTGTGTCAATCATGGAGATAATTGGATTTTTATTTTTCTTCCCAAATTTTCTTAAAACTTTATTAAATCAATTGATATTAAAAACATCGATTGTGTTTTTAATATGGGGGAGAAAATGTGATTTAATAATGAGATCAGTCAATTTAATGGTTTGACTTAATGTGCTGGCTCATCCCAACATGTGTGAAATGTTTTCGAATATCGTGGCATATGTTAAGGGGGAGCAAAATGGATTTCATGGTGACATATACTTACCCACAACATCTCTATTCACGACGGTGACGATTTTGGTGACATAAGGATGGTAGGATAGGTTAAGTCGAATGATTCTTCTAAAACCGGAGGAATCTTCCCAAGGACATTCCATAGCTAGAAATAGTAGTCCTTAGGAAATATGGAGAAAGATTGTGAACGTAGCTGAATGCCGACCAACTACTTAAGTTAGCACTGGAACAATCACAACAAGGTGCTAGTTATGACGTATTGGTAAGCATTGAAGGGGTTGAAGAATGAAAAAGAATTGTAAAGATAAAGGGTGAAAAGAAAGAAGCCCTCCTTACAACTTAGGTAGAAACCGGGTCAACACATATGCTATTGAGATCATTTTTAATGATGCTCGATATTGAAGATAGACATCATGGACCCATTGATGCAATGCACAACCCAACCCAGCTAACTCAGATATCTCTCAAAAGGTATTTGTTTTAATCACACGGAGATCAACATGTCTTCTATCGATTTATTCACTCCGAATAAGTTGGTATTGAAATGGTGGCACTCCTCTCCAGCCTCCGATCACTAAAATCCAAAATGCACGATAGATCTATTTGAGATCATCAAATATCTCATTAGGACACACTTTCATAATTCCTTGCTTCTTGACACTCTGTGAAAAAAGTAAGAAAGATTTTAAGAGTCCTACGCAAAATCTTCATGATCTTGCCTTAACATCCGAGTAATACGAAAGTATTTACAATGAAGATGGAAATCCTTCTTGAGCGAATATCAAAAAGCTCATGGTAGGTGACTTGTGCGATTCTTTATGAATCAAGCTTGTGATAACTGGAAAGCAACAGTGGTTTAATTGTTAACTGAATTTAAACACGTTCCAGGCCTCTACGCAATATCTTAGTGATCTTGCCAGAACACTCAGGGTGATACCTCAGTGTTCACATTGATGAGTGGAAATCTTTCTAGTGTTAACGTCAAACAACACTTGGTAGGTAACTTGCAAGATTCTATACGAATCAAGCTCGTGACAACTGGAAAGCAACGATGGTGCGGTTCTTAATTGAATTTCACTTGTTCCAGGAACATGAATTGACGGCTTCAAATCATGCGGATAATATTATCCAAATGATTCACTCTTTATGTTCGCAGTCAGCTTTGGACGGTCGAATAAAGAGAACGGGTTTACCCGCAAAATCTTTTCAAGGTGGTTCTTAATTTAAACTACCTGCCACAAGTACGATATTTTATATTTTCCAACGGTCGTCAACGACCGGAGGTAAAATGCTACCGAATTAGAATGAAATTTTCAAGGCCATTTCATCCGTGTATATGTTTTGTTGCTAACTGTCTTATGCAACGTAACAAGAAGGTGGCATTGCGGTGTACAATCCAGAAGAAGTCGTAAACACATGCTTATGCTTTATGCACTTAATACTTCAACAAATTCAAGAAAGCCTAAAAGTCAAGTCTTCCACTGTATCAAACTCTGAAGCTTTCAAGAATTTATAAATGTATAAGTATGTGGAACATGAAGTCACGAGGAAGCAAATTTCACAAGTGATAAATGCACAAGGTCAAGGAAAGGAAACATGCTCAAGACTAAAGTCAAAGATCTCATCTGCATATTCACAAGAACAAGATAGAAGACTCAAGCATAGTATGCTAGGTTTAAGATTTTGTAAAATGGTGTGACCTCCCTTAAGGGGAGATTGTTAGAAATACGTTTTTTCCAAAGAAAGTCTCGGTCACATCATTGTTAGCATAGATCACGAGCTATAGACTATTTAGGACATTGTAACTTGGAGTGACCTCCCTTAGGGGGAGATTGTTGGAAATACGTTTTTACGTATTTAGAAAGGATCGGTCACTCCAACGATATATTCAAGTATTAGGCTCGTGATCCAATATGTAAACATATAGCCCACCAAAGCCCACATGTAGGGTGGCTATATAAACCCCCTCCTAGCATGTTCAGAGGGGTTGAACACTTAGTCATAATTCTCATTTTCCATCTTTTCTCTCTTTCTCTCCTTTCTCTCTCTACATTTCTCTCTCTAGTTCTTCCATCTCATTACATCTAATTAGATAAATCAAACACATCTATAATCCTAAGAAAACATGATTCTACATGTCAAGTACCGTTAGTGTAATGTTAAGTACTGTTAGTATCTTTCAAGTACCGTTAGTGTTAACGCAGTACATAGTAAGTACTGCTACTTGTAAAGTAAGTAATGCTATATTATTTAGGACGAATATATCTTCGTATAAGATATGTCATAGTTTATAGTAAGAGTATATCTTACGTGATATACTTAATAGTTAGAATATTGATAATATATCGTCTGTGATATAGTTATCTTTATAGAATATTCTAAGTATTCTAGAGTTCCTTACTCTATAAAAGAAACATAGGTACAATGTCATTCAGGTACCCCATTCAAGTCGATTAATAAGAGAATCGAATAGTTAATAGTAATTCTGTTCTTCTATGCTTTATAAGTTCGATTCCGTATAACTTATTTAGTTTGAGTAAGAGTTCTCATAGTGTTTTAGTTTGATTACAAACTACTATACTAGTTCTAAACAGAATATAGATCCAACCAAAGGGATCAAAACTTACCACTACAAAACTATATTGCAAACAAAAGGGTATACTTTCCCAAGTTTGTGTTCTAGTCCGTTGTTTCGATAATCCTTGTTGTATAAATTTAAGACTTGTAAACGAGCATCAAGTTTTTGGCGCCGCTGCCGGGGTCTTACAATCCTGTTTTACCACCAAGTCGTTTGTAATTCTCAAAGATTAAACCATTCCCACCACAAAACAAACTCAAAGTTTTCTACCAGTACAGAAAGTACGCCCCACAATTAGTTTTGTGCGTCGCCCTTCCTGTCGCGTTCCAAAGTTCGTCGCACTATACACTTCATGGCGAAGTTAAATAAAAGGTGGAGGTAAACCAATTACAAATTAGTAATAAGTCTCATGTTCAAAACCATGTAAAACCGTGTTTATCTATCCATTTTGTTGACTTAATTTTTTGACATCGTTGTCTATTAGGGGAGGTTATTAATTCGATGATTTTGATTACACAGTTTCGTTTCTATTTTTGGACCTTGATCTCTATTCACGCATAAGTCGAAAATGTATCATCATGATCATTCAAGACAAAAATAAAATATAAGAGATACAAATTAGAAATAAGGGAGTCTAAGTACGTGATTAGAGCATATGAGTAGTGTTAGCATTAATAACTTATAATGACAATGATCTCGTTACACGCTTAGCATGGAATTGAGTGAAAAGCGAGGACGACGAACTTATCTCTATGAGGAATTCACGTTTTCTTATTCTATGAACCTAAAAGTCCCATTTTGCGATGAAAATCATACATTATGTCTATAACACGAGTAGTAGTAGTTTAGTAAGTTTACGTTTCAATAAAATCAATAAAATGAATTTTGGAAATGCGACGATACTTTATTCTAGCGTTGCGTGAGGGCACGATAATGTTTTAGTACGGGGGTGATGAGACAGCAATTGTACATAGTCTCATCATCAAAATCAGGCTTAAAACGGTTAAAATATCATTAAAAGTGCCAAATATATGTTTATATTTGTTCAATGTGTATTTTAGGTACGGATATCAAGTAAATGACAAAAGATCACAAGAAACAATGCAAAAACAAACACGAGAAATGAAGCTACAGAAAGAACTAGACCCAAGTGTTGAATTTCCAAAGATGTCCTTGAAGTTTAAAGAATTGTCAAGAATGGTCCCTTAAGAATTGAAGACTTGTCACTTTTGACCCTTGTAAAACTCCAAAATTACGTGAATGGTCCTTAAGTTTCAAGAATATACAACAATAGCCATTGAAGATTGTCCGAATTACAAGACAAGTCCTTGTTTCAAAGTTAAGAACTTGGTTGTGCCAAAAATGACAAGTAGTGCAAAGTTAAATCAAAGGGTAAATAGAATGGAGCTGTTTAAACTTAATTTTCCAAAGAATACAAAGTGTGAGGGTGTAATCTGCCAAGAACTAAACCCATTAACCCACTTACAAGTCCCATATACCTGACTAGCCCATTATCCACAACCCAAAACCCGACCTCCACGTCATTAAACCACTGACCATGATATATTATTAATTAACCTTTTCAAATAGTTAATTAATAATATATATTGGTGGTTAACACTAATTTCTGTCAAAACCAAATCAAAGATCCTATTGATTATCAGTATGAACCTATTCCCAACTTACCTTAATCTTATTAATTGGGGCGCGATTTGTCCAGATCCTTAATTAATCTACCAAACATAACCCCATCCCCAAATTGGTCCCCTCTTCACACCACCAGCCTACTCACGTTTCCCCCGCCCCACTATTTCACTCTCAAACAAAAATGCTTTAGAAAATTGTTGGCCAAGGACTCTTGCTTAATTTCTATGCTCAAATGAACGACTATGATGATTTTGAAACAACTAGCATCAACAAACTGCCAAGAAATCTTCACATGGCTTCATAAGACCAAAAATTCAAATCTTCTTCCAAGGGCATTTCTGGTAGATTAAGTAAGCTAGGGTTTATCTATCATGTAATTCTAAAATCATCTTTCTAGTTGTATAAATAGGGTCGAATTGTGACTCCTATTTTTTCTTGTTCTTGGTTATTTTTTCACCAAAAATTTGTAATCCCCTTTCTTTTGTTAATAAAGAAAGTTGGTATAATTTGTGTGAAACCAAGATCCACTTACTTGTTATTCTTGCTAAGTTACTTTTTAATAAGTGTTTTTATGTTTTGAGTTTAATTCTATAGTTTACCTAGTTTTTCTTTTAACAAGTTGTGTTAAATATTTCGGTACCCAAATGATATATTTTGATCATGTATATATGATATTCTTGTTGAATATCAAATATGTAACACCCCACTTGGATAAGTGGACCGTTACGTGTATTTATGGCGTGTCATCAAAGCATAAGGTAAATGTACTAAAACATTAAATGACCATAACGGAAATACCGGAATCAAACATCGGTAATCCAACCTAAGCTCAAAACATGAAAAATAAAATACTGAAAGAAAGGACTAAACAATGTCCAGATAAGCAGAATAATGTAAGTGCATAAAATAAGAAGTCTGGATAGCTTCCATCCCAAATGCACGTGCTCTTAGAATCCTAAAAGCGTCCTGGTGTACCTGCCGTTAGAACATGAAAGGAACTACGACTGAGCATAACGCTCAGTGAACGGATATAAAACATGATAAGAGTATACTGAATGAGACAGGCGATATAATACTGAAGCTGTAAGAATGATATGTAACATGTGGTAGAACTCTACATAAAATCTGAGAAACCTGGTTCGTATATACTGATACTGAAATATAACTATTAATTCTAAAAACATGCATTTACTGTATTTTATTTGCCAGAGCTTATATAGGTCACGTGCTGTAACAACCGTGCATGAATAACTGGAGGGGTGACCTCATCATGCTATAGAGGGGTAACCTCTAAATAACTGTGTTGGGTGGAGGGATCAGCTCCAATGTGAAGGATGTAGAGCACACACCACATTCACCCTGATAACTTGTAACACATATAAGCCTAGGATGCATCCATACGCCCCACTAATAATACTGATAAAATGGCCAAGCTGAGCTGAGTGGGACGATGCAGGATATCACTCTCCTGCATGTGAGTCACGACACCGGTGCCTCTAGTGTCGTGGTTACGGTACCTTCGTAACTAGTACATAAACTGGTCGTGCTTGTATATAATGCTCAGGCAATTTATTTAGTTAAAACATGATTACGGATAAGCTTAAACATATACTGGGGAAAACATTTGGCTGAAGACGGGGAATCCTAATCATGCATAAAAAGGAAGTCCTTACTGAAAGGACGGAAATCCGTACCTCGTGTCCAGTAATGAAGTAAGAATAAAAGCTGAAAAATGTACTCCGACTTCAAAGTTACTACATAAATAAGGGATGCGAAATAAGTTGACTGATTACTGTCCCTTATTACGGTTTATACTGTTTACTATTACTGATTCTTATCTATTCTTAGTTTAACTATTTTATCCTTGAATTACTGTTTATGTATAGTCTGATTAATCTGATTGTCTGGTGTATTTCCGATAAAACCCGATTGTTCTTAAATATTCACTATTTAGTATATATCTTGTATCCTGGTTACTGTGTATTATACTGTGTTCTGACATTTACAATATTACTATAAATAGTAACCTGTTAAAATTAGAAAGTTTCCTAAATTAAAAAGTTCCTGAACTAGAAGGTTTTTCCCAAAAGTTTCATGAATCATTAAATCAGTTAAATAAAATCAAACATTTAATTAATAATTAAATAAAATCGTCTCAATTTAATTTACCAATTAAATTAATGAAAACATTTCTAATTTAATTAATCCATGATATATCTTAATTGATGAAAATGATTTAATATGAATTAAATAAAACCTTTGCATTTTTTATCGAACGTGTACCCGGAATTTCGAGCCATAAACCTTTCCCGAGACGCCCACGTCTCGGGTCAAACCAAACTGAGTCCACCACAATCCACGATGTGGTCCCCTTATGCTGGCATCACAAAAGTGGTCCCCACTGCCCCCATATAGTTCCCACTGTTTATTGGTCGTACCCTTCCCACTACTAATGCAGTGGTTCCACTGCCAGTGCAGTGGTTCCCACTACCAGTGCAGTGGTTCCCACTGCCAGTGCAGTGGTTCCCACTGCCAGTGCAGTGGTTCCCACTGTCTACAATCCCAAACACCCCCTGCTGTTGATGCAGACCCAAACGCACCCTTGATGTACTGCAGACCCAAACGCACCCTTCTGCTGGTGGTTTTCTACTGCTGTTCGAACAAAAGAAAAGAAACAAACACCCCTGCTGATGGTTTGTGTCTCGGCTGCAGCAGTAGCCACCACCGAGAGTCATTGACTCTCGGTTTTTGTTTTTTTTTTCTCTTCCTGGAAATCAACCCAACCCGTCACCCTTGTTTTCTTGTTCATTATTTATGTTTAAATCTTTATTATGTTGAGGTGTTTTTAACATTTCAATTATTGAATCATGATAACAAGAATTTAAAAGGAAGCGTGATTACCTAAGTTCGTGGTACAGGGTCATAAGAACGCCCAAACGAGATCAAAACGAAGATCGAACCATCTTCTTCCTTGTGTTTGTTCGTTGGCGGTAAGAAGGCAAATACAGAAAAACAACGACTCCCCTTTTTTTTGTCTTATTGTGTCGGCAGAAACAAAGGGCCACAACCCTAATTCTGCTTTTTCTCTTTTTTTTTGTTCGCTGTTGTGAAAAGGGAAAGGGGGTCTTACCGTATGTTTTCTTTGCCAAAATAGGTTGGGCTAGGAGGCCCATTCTTTTTTTTATGTTTGTTATTAAATCTAAAACCGCGGCCCAATAAAGCAATTCATAACATTTCGTTTTTGATTCGCTTCGTTAAATTCGTATAACCTGCGTGTTCGTGTTTTAAACCCTGTTACGTATCTATTTATTTTCCTGAATACATAACACTTATGTATTACTTATATAGTTAGAATTAATTATTATACTGATTAATTAATTACGTAACATTGTTAAATGAAACTGAGACTGCGTATTTACTGTTTACGTTAAATTAAGATTAAAACTGAGACTATGCGTATTTAATATTCCAGGATTTTAAATACGGGTTTTTCAATTCTTCCCCTCTAAAAAAAATAATTCGTCCCCGAATTAAGGATACGATTATGCCGTGGTTTTACAATTCTTCCCCTCTAAGAGGAGAAATTCGTCCTCGAATTAAAGGTAATAAGCTGGTGAAGGTATTAAATATGAAAGGACATATATGCTAAAAGAGCATGAAGGTTAAAAGACATATAAGCTGAAGGATCATTCGTCCTCGAATTAGAACATGATGCTGCTGAAAGGGTATAGACGTGACATGACGAAGTAGACATTGAACGTGACATAGCTGAAGAACTTAACTGGATTTATTTAAGGAAAAAGGATGAGTGGTCCGGATGGACTCCTCCGTTTCGAGTGGCTTCCCGCTCGAAACGATTCCTTCAACGGTCAAAACATAATAAAAATCTTGGTCCTGATGACCCTGTCCTGGTGATGCTGAATAGTTTTTAGTTCCATACTTAAGATGGATTTTCTGAATCTGTTAGAAATGAACAAGCCTTAGCATGAGAAGGTACGTGCAATTATCCTGAAAAGATAACATTTATATTTCTGGGCAAGCTGCTGAAAACATATAGGGACGAACAACGTGAACAATTGTGAACGTATTATGTGAGAAATTGTGAACGTGGTTCGCGATTATATGAGGAATGTTGAGCATGAAGTATATCGTGAATGTGATACGTGAAACATACTGTGAGCGTGATACTAGAATATATCATGGACGTATGCTGACTGAGAAAATAAAATGCCAAACAATACGGCCTGAGACGTGAAACGTCTGCTTGAGTATGGAAAACTCTGCTAACTTGAGTCTGGTTTCTTAAGCTTTTGTGACCGACTCCGGTACCAGACCTAGAACGTATCCACGAAGATGGAAACACAAACCTGAACGTGAACAATGTCATGAATGAGAATCGTGAACTTAAATCATGAGATGAACTGAGACAATATTATACTGTGAATAAGACGTAGACGTAAAAGTGAAAATAACGTGAACGTAAAGTGAACGTAAACATATATGTGATCGTGAAAATATATTATGTCTGATATAATGGTCGTTGGAATACATTGAATTCATACAATTTACTTGAAATTTTTCTTTAGGTCCGCTACTGCGTGATCCTTTCAGATGAAAGAAACGCGCAGGCTGGTTACATGGTTGACGAATACTTAGATAGTATCATACTTTTTCCGAGTCTGTGGTAAACTGATAATAATCTCCATGGAATCTTGTCTCCTTTCTCTCCAGAATTTTTACTGGTAGTAATAACTCGATAGCATGACGGCGTTCTATCTAAAACCTGCTGGAATGACAGGCATTAGATATGAACATAGCTGCCTCAACATGTTATATTGTTTCTATCAATTTATGTCGGAGATTTTGGTACGTTCCGGTGGAATCTAGATGAACAGTCATGGAAGTATTTTAGTGAGAACTGTCGGTAATTTCTGCGACAGTAGTCAACTGAGTTCTATAAAATTTTGTACTCTAGTTACCGACGTAGGTCTTGACCATCTGGTGACAGTCTTCACCTTCACAGGATTTCCGACTTTTCTTTCTGCTGAAATAGGGTGGCTCATAAATTCCACTTTGTTCATCTGGGATATACCTTTGGAAAG